>JABKBD010000033.1:0-89634 GCA_014182385.1 Eucalyptus viminalis | reverse complement strand
GATCGGATCTACCGTGCGACGGCAGGTGCGGTGCATTGTGGACATCGGCCCGGATTATGATGGCAGCGGAGGAGCAGCCGGTGCTGGCGGCGTGACAGGCTGCTCGGAAGCCCTCCGGCGCGGCCAAGGCGGGGAATCGAGTCGCGATCGCTTTCGCATTCCCTCGACCTCGACCTCTCGATCCCACCGACATCTCTCAGACTGTCGACCTCTGCTTCCGCTGTGGACCACCCACTGTCTCCTCCTTGCCCTGTCGCGACCGCTGGAAACTGTTACCTCTCTGTCTCTCCGTGAGTTCGTTCCTGTTTCTCTCTCCCTCGGCGATCTGCGAGGAGCGAGACGATGTCTGTTTCGGCTGTGGAATGAGGTTGGCGGTTGAAGAGGAGGCGGAGCGTTTGGATGAACAGCTGAAGCGTCTCGCGAGGTCGCGATCGACGGTACGGCCATGCAATCTTGCGATGGCGCAATTGTTCTGCTTTTCCGTCGGTGGCGACCTCCTTGATATGTAGGTTTAATCATGGACTCGGACTGCAGAGTCAGGACGGTGGATGAAGTCGACACGAGTCCGAAAGCACACCTCTCCCCTTTCTCTCTGTGACGCGCAGATATGCTTTTGCCTCGTGATCATAGAGGAAGTACACGTTTTGGTGCCATGGAATACAGAATCATGCATTGCTTCGTCATTGGAAATGAGTCATCACAGGAATGTAGTAGCAAGGTTGTACTTTGTGCAGCATTGATTGGATTGAAGTAAGTTTACTTGTTTGATGATGGCCTTATATGGAGCATCAGTGCATGATCCGTCAACCATCGAAACTACCTTCTTCTGTCGAATCTGGCTTAATCTGAAATGTAGATCCTTTGTTAGGACTGCAGAGCGCTGCCGGAAAATCGTAGCATCAAGAAGGTCTAGAAATTTGTTTCTTTTACCCCTTTTCACACTACACTCGCCGTTTGGGATTTTTGTTGAAGATCATTTGGTTTTCACAGCGCACGAGTCTGTCCTCCGCATCCTCCATCAACCAAAAACTTCTGGTCTTATCAGATGAAGAATTTCCTAGTTTACTTGCCCATAACCATGATACCCTTGATCTGTCCCGAGGCATGGAATCGATGTAGTAGATTTACTGACGCAGTATGTTTCTCCTCTTTTTGATGGTTGGTTAACAAGAACAGTTTCGTCCCGCTTATCTTGCACCCATATTGCAATGTTACACGGCACCGTGCTCCAGCTGATTGAGCGATGACATCACTCATTGCCAACGCCATGGTTCATTGCACCTTGAAAGTCAAACCCAGAATCTGTGTGGGTGTGCTCTCCTCTCTGATACTCAATCAAATACTCTCTTTTTTATGATTGAACAGTAATTCCAGAACTCGTTCTTCTGTATCAAGGTCCTTGATGTCCTGTAGTGCAGCAGACTCTTGCTTAATAAATATTCTTCACATTACTTGTATCTGACTTCTTGTTCTCTTTGCCTGATAGATGGAATAATCATCACTTTTTGCGTGTTAGTCCCCCTTTTTTTACCTTTCTTAAGGAAATGCAGCATTCGACATGAGTACAACATCTGCAATATGTAAACTTTCTCTCTTTTTTTGGCGTATGTTTGTAAAATTCTTCTGAATAGATTCCTCTTCAGTTACCATTGGCTTTCTTGGATCATGTTTTCCCTATCGGTCATATATCATAGCCACAGGTTTTCTTTGACTGACCCTGATTTCCTTTTTGCGCTCGGCTAACTCAATGTCTTTTGCTTGTGTGGATCATTGATTTGGCTAAGCCAGCGGATGCTGAGGAACTTCCGAGCTAAAAAGGGTGATCAACCTGCTGATTGCTCGGCCTGCTCGTCGTAATCTTGGTCATCATTTTGACCCCTTCCACAAAGAAGCTAATGAAGGTGTTGTAAAACATGGGTTGGTACAGGTTACACACTCCTTCATTTTGTTCAGATGGTTAAGAAGATCTCACAAAAGACTGAATTTTCTTCAGAAAATTGTGAGCTGACAGCATGTGAAATGAAGGATCGGCCGAGTTCTGCACGGTTTTAACTCTTGTTGGGTTTGTCGAGTATCAAGATGTACGAGCATTGGTTTTTTATGCCAAATTCAAGAGGAAGTCTGAAAAGCAGGCAAATTTAAATAATTTTGTGCTGTCATTGTTCATTATCTGCAATCTGTAGTGCTCCTCCGGTCATGGCACATGACCCGGTAAGAAGCTCTGGTTTGACGATACCAACTTCGTACACGTTTGACTGATTGAGCAAAGGAATCTGCAAATGGAAGACGTGA
The DNA here is from genome assembly GCA_014182385.1 of Eucalyptus viminalis. Lineage (NCBI taxonomy): Eukaryota > Viridiplantae > Streptophyta > Magnoliopsida > Myrtales > Myrtaceae > Eucalyptus > Eucalyptus viminalis. The sequence goes on along the minus strand of JABKBD010000033.1, from coordinate 87,342 downwards.
GATTCGTTTGGTTTTTTTCAGCTGAGCCAGCACTATCACTTCCCTAACCAAGCCCAAAACGCACGACATTGTGAGGCGTGATGTAAATGTGCTGATGCTGATGCAAGTGCAGTCCTTGATTCAAGCCTGATGCTTCAGCTGAAATAGATGGCACTGTTAGGAGGGTTTTCTCTGGATCCATTTATGAATCTCGCATTTATCTCGCTGGGAAGACGAGAAAAGATCTTTAGGACCTTAATTGAATACTCATTTATGAGTATTTCCGGTGCGATCATCGCAATTGAAATAGCAGGCGTTTCTACATTTACAAATGACAGTCGACAATGGAAGGATTGATCAACTTGGCGTGCAAACCCTAAATGCCGTATGGCAGCAGGACAGGTCACTCTAGGTTGTTTTCTAGTAAGTTAAACAAAATACATAGGCTATCTTATTTGTTAAAGGAATAATGTCAGATTTAGCCGTTTAACTAATTTGAATTGCATAATTTCTTCTTTAAAGTTTTCTTTTTAGTCGAGATCTCTACTGCAGATGTGTCGGGGCTAAATATAAACAAAGCAAGCAAGCAAACGACGTGCATCTAACGTACCTCCAATGTCTGGACGTGCCGTTAGCTCATAAAACGGAACATTGTCGATAGAATTTTCCACATTTTCTTCCCTTCTTCCAACAACACAGCACTCGTTATGTCTCGCTGTGGTTCATTTATCAATCGTTATGGTCTCTCTTTTCATCCCGTGGAAACAACATGCGCCAACGATAACTTATAGAATTAAGGAACAGTGCAAAAACCAAGTCCGCTCAAGAAATTTGGCGAGAAACATCCCAACAAGCATCCAAAAGTTTTTGACAGGTGAATGTTTCCTCGAAACAATTTATGCAATTGCAATGACATAGAGGAGGCACGGAACGGTAAATCATGGTAACATAGTCCGATTAGTCAAACACAATATAAACCAGAATCTCAAGCAAAGCATTGATCGTATACTTGATCTTTTCTGCACTCCAACTATGTTTTAGCCGGTCCTCATTATGATGTGAACCCCACTGTCGGTATCGACGATGTCACTAATCTCGCCAACCTTGAGAGCATAAGTCGCTTCCTCAAAAGGTTTCTGCATCTGGCCTCGCCCAAAAGGACCTGCAGCAGTATTAAGACTTTGTGAGGTTATATACCGATTCTTCATCATGCAACACACTGAAAAGCATGACACAGTCCTTTTCATCCCTTTCATTCTCTCTTTCCTTTTCTCCTTTCCTTTATTGGTAGAGGTAGATATCTGACAGTGCAAAGCCAGAAAATGTAAACCTAACTCACTAAAGATGAAGCTGCAGAATATTTTACCAGATGAAAATGTTTGCGGAGGCGTGTTCACACACGAATGAGAATGCACATCGAATAGAATGAAAAGCGGGGAAATGTCTCTACGTTTCTCGAAAATACTAGGGCACATTATCTACTCCGATTTCTTAAGATTAAAATTTAGTATAAATTAATACACATATCACCCTGTCTAAACCACATGGATTAATGTAGCTCCCAACTTATGTATCCATCCACTCTTAATTTGAAGTAGGAATAGGATTCTCAGTAATTTCTTGCCATTCCTAAACAGAACAAGGAAGTGCAGCCATTTCAAACGTCCTGCACATTAGCTCCTTAGGGTAACAAAAGGAGAGGAACACTGTTAATATTCAGTAGAATGCTCAACACTGCATAGTAATTTTAGAGGGAGATGAGATTCTCCAATGAGTTCCTTCCATTAATAGAAGAGCACAGAACAAAACCAAGTCTTTTCTCTGTCAATATGAGGATATCCTCCATAGGCACAACTAAGCCCAGTTTCAGGTCCCACCGTCACCCCAATGCTACATATCAACCCGTAAGAACAAAACTATAGAATACAACAATAAATTTCAAGCCATTCAAACCATGTTATTTCTCTTGTTGCGAGGGTTGGGGAGTGAGGGAAGGCTTGATTGGATAATACTTAGTTCAAGTTTGTTCATTTTTGTAGTTATTGATATTCTCTTCGTTGAGAAATCACCCGATATCCTGATATAAAAGTCAATTAATTTCCTTATTGAAGGAAACACGCTAATTAGCCTTTGTAATACAAAGGATTGACACTGGCAATAGCTTGGAGACAAGAGTTGTGTGAGGGTGTTTTTTAATGGTTTGTCATGAGTGGAGATGTCTGGTTTAACTTGGTGAAACTATTTGTCTTTTGTACTGCAGCCTCCTCTATCAGTTAAACCTGGTGTTTTCTTGTCCTCCATTAAGACAGGTGCAACAGGACCACATTAATCTTGCTTTTCTTCTTTTTTTGGATTATTGTTTGTATCACTTTGATTTAGTACAAGTACCAAGAACATATTCATCCTTTATTATGCTGTCCCAACACTAAAAGTATAGATCAAGGCCAGGCCGAAAACTATTCCAAGTACAAGGGCACATTCATGTTTTCTTTACATTGTCTCCAACAATTAATTTCATGCCAACCAAAACAATTCCAATTGCTCCATATATTGTGCAACTAGACCCACAGCATAACTTGGACTTCTTCACCAGAAAAGCTGATCAAATGGAAGAATCATTGAGAAGGCTAAAAAAGTAACTAAGAAATTTCTCAAATTCACCATTTAAGGTCTAGTTATAGGAACAAGGGAGATGAGACTTGAAGTTACAGAATTCTCATGACATAACAAATAGTTGGGGATTACAAAGCATGTTCGTGCCTCAGATTTAATATTTTTTTGTCGCCTTCATCAAGGAACTTTTACCATCCTTCTAAGATGCAAATTAGACCTGATTGGAGAAACAGCATTGTTACTTCAGTAAAGGCAACTTCAACAAGGGAGCCAAGGGTGCCAAATCATCTAGGAAAATGATCCACTGCAGGGTATATATTATGGAAACACAGCTTCTAGCTGGGAATAAATCATGCAGTTTTCTTGTAAAGCTAAGTCAGCATATGAACCCCATTTATCCTGGGGTGTATCAAGCAAATTAAACTTTCATTTAAAAGCTTCGAGCTTGGATCCTGGAGTTCAAAATATGTTCAACAGCTCAAATGTGATTCCTTCCAGATAGCCCAAAAAAGATTGAAAAGGCAGTATTTGAAAGAGCTCTTTCCTCCTCTATACAAATTCTTTACCACCTTCATTTCCTTCAATGCAAAATCAAAGCCCTTAAACAGCCAAACTCCAACAAAGTAACAAGCTCCCTCCAGGGGCTGCTGATTTTTTCACATTCCCTTCACTGGAAGATTTTCCCTCATATCGCAGGGGACCTATGTAGCACATGATATCACCATAATCTTTCTTCTTTCAAACAGACACCTAACACAATTTTGTCTATGAGGGACTATTGGCAGATAGTAATTGAAAAAATAATGGAAAGATACCTCATTCAGCTAAGGAAGTTCTAAGTTCCTTGACAATTAAAGAACATTCCAGACATGCAATAACATGAGAAAAGTATTCTGAAAACTGTCTGATATAGCACGAATCAGAAAACATGGCTCATAGAAGCAGATTAGAGTATTTTTATTTATTTCATATTGTTTCAATTTCAAAGAGATGATGCATTCTTCTGCGATTTTTGAATTTGGACAGTTAACACGCCATGCCTGTGAGCTGCAATAACAATAGTCGGGAAGAATTAGTGGCATTTGTTATCTGGGCAAAACTGCGATCATAAATTCGGATCTGCCAACGCTCACTCAAATCATGATATCTTTTTCCATGGGATGGTATAGTCTATTCTCTGGTAATTTAACTCCTAGCGACCACGGATAACTCCACAAAACATGCATTTGAAAAAACAAAAGAGCTAGATAGTGATAGAAATTAATTAAGCCCTATGGATGCACAATCTGACATCAAAGGTAGAAACACTAAAGCTCCAAACTCCGTCTTCACAAGGGTAAAACTGCACGACAGATTACACTAAAAACCAAATGTTTCATATACGTTCATTTATCCAATTCCAGCAACATAACTTTTCTTCCCAATCAAATCAAGAACAAAATGTTTCAGGCACATGAATACAGTTAGATTTATCTATATTGCAGTTTCACGAATTCGGCTAAAGTCCCATAGATTTCTAAGACAGAAGCAGTATAGCAAATAGACTCCATCGAACGAGCAGATGCGAACAATTAGACGAAACAGCAACAATAAAGCTTTACAAAAGGCAATCATAATAGGAGCTGAGAGTGGGAAAGAAAAACGAGCGCGAGGTCAGATGGAACCAACCGAGATCGCCGCCGCGCTTGGCGGAGCTGCAGTCGGAGAAGCGCGAGGCGAGGTCCTCGAACTGGCCTTGCCGGCGACGATGTCCTCCCTGAGGGCCTTGAGCTGCGAGACGGCGCTCTCGCGGGTGGTGCTGCGGATGACCCTGCCTTCCGGATCTTCCACGAGGCCTTCCTCCGGGAGCCCTCGTGCTTGATGAGGATGTGCGACGCGCGACCTGGCTCGCCCCCGCCGCCGCCGACGACGACATCTTGGCCTTCGCCCTGTGCTTGTCCCTGAGGCTGCCGGACTTGGCGGCGGATGGATCGGCCGACGAGGTCGTTGAGGACGATCTCTTCCTCTTGCGATCGGCGGACTCTATTTTGGCAGAGGCTGGTGACGACGGCGACCTCGTTCTCCTCCTCTCGCTGCGTTGAAATTCGAGTGCGGTGTGAGCTCGATGGAGATGGAGAGAGTCGGGGAACGGTGGGGTCGGCCTTTATATATAATGAATTTTTCAATATTTTTTCCTTATATATTAGAAATGGACACGTCATGGAAAATAATAATCCTTTATTAGCCTTTTCAATCAACTAATGTTTCGACCAAAAAAAAAAAGTATGATTAATCCAATTTCAAATTTTAGGCTTCCTGTATTCGGCGAAAAATGACTGATTTAAAAATTATTTTTTTAAAAATAATTACTTATCTCACTTATAAAAATAAATGAATGAATTTTTTTATCATCTATGAAAATGTTTAATATTTTTTTATAATTAATTATTTCAAAAATACATACGATCATTTTTAGGTAAATTTTTCCAAATCTATTATTTTCTGTGAAATAAACGAAGTCTTAATAAAATTATTATCTTGTTAAGAATGCTACTCTGAATTTTTTAAAATATTTAAATATCGAATCACGCATATTAAGTCACACCTCTATTTAATAGCTAAGCTTTGAGAATGATTGTAGTGAACTCAGAGAAAAATCCTGCGTGAGAGGGTGCACAGTTAGGCCTTATGCTCACCGGTAACTCATGGTCAGATACAATGATCGATGGACGCCAAATCCTCATTTTAGTTTTCATTTAGCCAGCCGGCCATCCAGTTCCTAAACCAGTCGAAGCACTCTATGAGGCTCTCAAAACTAACAAGTCTCTTACAGTTGAATGTACACAGTATGTCTAGTTGTTTATAGAGTATACACTTCAGCAGGTCCAATCGTTCCAACTACAATAAATGAGTGCCCGCATCGCCTTCAACATTGTGCGCATTCACTTCGATTCCACTATTAGCCTCCGCAGTTTTTATCATTTGGCAGAGAGAGAGAGAGAGAGAGAGAGAGAGAAGCAAGGCCTAGTAATGGTGAACATGATCAGCAGGACGATCTCCTTGCCAGAAGTGCCACAAGAAAACTTACATGGGATTTGATAAACATATTGCAGATATCCAAAGATGGTAACATCTACAGGACAATTACAGTTGCATGTCTCTCAATATTTATCTTGTCTCCTCTCAAAAAGTTGGATTTACAGCTCCTAGCGCAGAATGGACTGATGAATTTGTTGTCATCTGAAACAATTGATATATTGTTTAATCTAGGAGCTAAACATTTCTCAAGAGAGGCCAACTTTTTTTGATGATATCACCAATCTTTGCATCGATCTGCTTCTGAATGTGAGGTGGGCAAAGCTCAGCTGCAAAACTGTTCAATTTTGCAGCCAAACTTGATTTCTGAAGTTCCTCTTCAGGCAGGTTTCCTATCAGCTGGAGGAGGAGTGGTTTCTGCTTGAGCTCGAATTTCTGCATATTTCATGGTATGGGAATTCTTGTGAGAAATGCTGGTGAGAAGAGACTATTTCCAGTTCCTTGTGACCAACAAAAGTGCCAGATGGTTTAATTGAAAATACATATGGAGTGCATGCATTTCTCAGGCAACAAGCTGAAGATTTCAGAGATGTCTGCAATATGCATTCTAATTGCAAGGCAAAACCAAATTAAACAACTAGAAGAGCCAGAACATGCTGCAGAGGAGCCAAGGAAACAACCTTTCAACTTGATCACCACAGATCTGGTTTGACAATTCAGGGCAACAACCTAAGCAAATTAATACACAGGCGGACCTTTTTCTCTTCCAATAGAACTAGCAGCAAAGCACTTCCTTACACATCAAAAACTCCTAGAATGTTTCCCAGATCATTATCATGGCAATCAAGACAATTCAAAATAGTTGGAAGCACCAAATCTCCTAGTTATTTCCCGTCCTCTGGAGGAATTTTGGATCCACGCCCGGAATGAATTACTGGTAACATATTTGGATTGCAGGTATTTATGTAGCATTTGGCTAAGGGAACACATTAGTAGCAGCCAGCAATGAATGAGGACTGCTCTAAATATGGGAAGTTCTTCAACCTCATTCGTTGTCAGTCGAGTCAACACAGAGTGAGGGCAATATTAATAAGTTCAGAATTTACATACCAATTTTACTCCAGCGAAAAAGATGGGATGGTTAAGGTGGACACAATGTAATGAGAGATGAGACAGGAAAAAGTTCAGAATTACCTATTCGCACATACCCACTTGATAATCGGCCAATCAATATTTTGACCTATGAAGTTAATTATGACTGGTGAAATAAATTTTGTGATAGGTACACTTTCAAGTAATAATGTGCAGTTTCAAATTACTTAACCTGATGTTCAGGCTCTGCATGATAAAATGTTTCAAAATGTTGAATCTGAGTAGTGACAACACTGCTCTTGGACTTGCTTTGCTCTCTTTCTTTGCTAAGGGCTGCTAGCCTGGATTCTTCAGTTCCATTTGTGAAGATAATTGACCTGACAACACAATTCCATCAGTAAATATTAGGTAGACACAAAGCAACAGACCACACATCCTAATTCTGATAAACAACAAAACTTTCAACCAAATATAAGCTGTCACCTGTACTGGTTACCAACATCTGGACCTTGCCCAAGAACTTGCCTTGAATCATGACAAGACCAAAAGACATCCAAAAGTTGCTTGTAACTAATCAATCTAGGATCATATTCCACCTGTGGAGCAGCATTCACAAAAACAAACAAAGCCCAAGTAAATATTGATGCCAACTAGCAATTTTCTTGTAATTAAAGATTAAGTTCCGATCAGGAATACTTAATAGTGATGTTTACAAGAACCAAAAACCATGGACATACTGAAGTCTAGAAACTCTCTTGCTCAAAAGAGAGGATTTATAGATGAAACTTTCTCGCCAACCTCCTCCTCCTTCCCACTCCCCAAAAGGAAAAAGAAAAGCGACAAAAGGCAAAAGAAAGGGAGAGTCAAAACAATGCTTTCTTTTGATAGAGTCTCAGTTTGAATCCAGATTTACCCCTTCATGCTAACAGGTTCACATCCAAAATCTGCTTCTGCTTGCTCAAAACCTAACCTCTTATATGCCCTATGTCCCCAAAAAAACTTTCATCCTTTAAGGACGACTGGTGACAAGCCTGGCATTCGACAAGTAACTTTGACAAGCATCCTGACCTCCTTTAAAGAAACATTAGTGGCCCAAGATGCATTAATCCAAAATCATTGACATGCACAAATCAGACTGATCCTCAGAGGAAAGCACAAGAATAATCCAGCACCTTTCGCTTCATTCGCAATTCACAAATGACGAAAATGCAAACTTACAGGATCAAACATTCAATATCACCTCTTTCTACGTCTTATGTCGATTTTTTTATCAACCAGACACTAAGAGACTGACAGGAACACCCTTATTTCATAAATGTGCAGAACGTATTCAACTGATGACAAGTAACCGCCATGCAATCTTTTATCCTTTGCACAGACTCGAAACTCTAACGTTTCATCAAGATAAAGCTGAAAGGACCACCTGGCAGTGGCATCTGATGCTTAATGGCTGATGACCATAGTGAATAGTGTCCTCGATTATTAGGAAGAAATTCTAAGAGTCAAACTAATAAAGGTGCAAGGAAACAACAATGAGGATTCTGAAACTGAAAGAAACAAGAACAATGGCATCCACACTAGTTGACAAATGATAGCTAAGCATTTCCGATCATTGAAACTATACACTCAGTCGATAGCACTATCAGCTTCCGATCTGTACAATCCCAACGTTCTCCGTCTCCTATTCAATCGCAATTACCACGGAATCTTCTCGTAATAGCTCCATAACATAAAACCGAATCAAAACTCACGAAGAAAACTACCTGAACGCATTCGGCGTGATCGCGCAAGCTCCGGTACTCGGGATTGGGCTTGGAACCGCCGGCGTAACCGACTACGGTCCGGACGACGCCGTCGAGGCAGCCGAACACGGCTTCGGATCTCCAGAAGCTTCCGAGGGCAAAGACGGCGGTCCTCATGGGCTGGTCCGGGGAGCCGGCGGCCGGGTCGGGGATCCGATTGGCAAACCTGATGCACTGGGCGTTGCCGCAGAACGAGGCGAGGACGACGACGAGGGTCAAGAGATTGGGCGGAGAGAGAGGGACGCTTCTCGAGAGGCGATTCGAGCGGGTCTCGGAGAGCGGCCGCGAGAGCTCTTCCATGGCATCGGCGTCGTGCAGCGGGAGCGGGCGTCCGCAAGGGAGGAGGAGCGATTGCATCCGGTTCTGGATCTGCTCGTTTTTCAATTATTATTATTATTATTATTATTATTATTATTATATTTTACGCCATTTTCACGCCTTTTCTTTTTTCACCACATTTCCAAACTTAGTCAGGAATTTTTTTGGGGTAATCCTACCGGGAGCTTTTCGCATGATTTCGATTTAGAAAAAAAATGTGACGGTCTTCGGAAAACGTTTTCCAAAGAGTGTTTTTTTATTTATTTATGAAAATGACGATATTTTTCAGTATTCGACTGAAATTTAAAAATAAATTAAAAAAAATATTTGGTTTATGCCAATTAAAACATCTTGTAGGCTATAAATGAGCCGAAATGAATACACACCATCTCCCTTCTCATAATTTTTGGGAACCCGCAGCCATTAGCACGATCTTCTCCCGACCTTGTCCGAATCAAAACATGTTGAGAACTGTGGCCTTTGTGCATCTTGTTCGCTCATTCTCCCAAAAACGCCGCTCGATCGGATGCTGCTAGCAATCATACGCCCTGACCGCGCGCGGCTAGTCACTCATGCATTTAGATGTCGACCTTCGTTCTTTGAAGTGTTTGGGGCATAAGAAAGAAGCAAATTTGGTTTTTCACTTTTACAAATTTGGCTTTTCTTTTTATTCAAAACTTTTTGGGACAAAAATGTCCTTGTTCTAGCCATTGAAAAAATCACATGCTTCTTGACCGGTGAATTTAGGCCATTATTTGAGACTGATTTGGACACTTCGGGACTTTATTTGAAGTAATGTTCTCTAGTGTGATATCAAGAATGTCACCCGAGACACTTGTTTCTTACATTATTATTCTCTTTTAGCATATGAAAGCATAATCAAACGTTTTTCCAAATCCCTTTACAAAAAAGTTGTACGAGTATGATAACATACTCGTAGTTCTTTTATTTATATCACATTTAAGTTCACAACTTCACTTACATTACAAGCAAAATACAAAAGTCTAAGTAAGGATACTACACCACAAAATCCTGCATATACAAATGCCTAGACCAAAGTCATGGATCGATAACTTGAGTACACTTTCATAAAGTCATTCATAATGCGTAGGAACTCCATAATGCTAAGGTTATGAGGTGTCCAACCTACACGTTTGAAAAAAATAAATGAATAAGCCAAAGCATAGTAAATTAAATTTCTAGTTTTAAGTTAAAAGAATTCTCTTCCCATTTACGTGGTGAATGCATAATGATCCAGTAGTGTGATAAAAAACATGAGTAGATTTACCCCCATTATAAGTGTGACATCCTGAATTTTCAACCTGTCTCGATAAAACGAAATGGGCTTTTTCATCGACGTGCCTATGATCATTTTTCTCTAAGCTGATCACTTACGAGTTAACTAACCTATTAGATGAAGCCGTTAATCGATATAATTGCGATAAAATCCCTAAAAGCTATATGGTAAGTTAGATTGTACTAAAATCGCATCCGATTGATCTTTAACCACAAAATTGAATTCAATTTCGGGAATTGAATGTTTGAGCGTGTCACGATTTATTTTTAGGATCTCGTCTCATCTTTTGGGAAATTTTCGTCAAGCCCAGAAATTTGTGGAAAAATCAAAATTGACAAATTAAAATCAAGAAATTCGGATGGGCACCTTAATTGGCAATTTTGGCTACCAATTTGAGTTGGTTTGTGAAGAGTTGAAGGGAAATTCGTAGGGGTAGCCTCCTTGGCATTTTTTGTCATCAATTTGAAGTGGTTTTGTGAACATTTGTGAGGAAATGGGAGGGAAATTCGTATGGCTGCTGAAGGGGTCTGTTTTGGCCTTCAAATTGGGGTATGAAGAATTGAGGAGAATATTAGCCATTGGTTAATGGTTTGACAAAGGGGGTAGAAGACTTTAGGGGCTATGCACTCAAGTGAATGATATTTGTGCATGAAAGGCTATTGACTAGCTTGAAGACTTCCAAGGTCTCTTGTCTCCTTCCTCCTCCTCGTATGCGACCAGCCCCTTCCCCCCTATAGCAACTTCTTCTTCTTCTTCTTCTTCTTTTACACTTCATATTCTTCATTTCCCTTTCATTGCTGCAAAACAGAACCAACCAACTCCAGCCCCTCGCTGAACAGCCAGCCCGTGTTGCCGTCCTTTTGGTCGTCCGCTCTAGCAACCAACGCAGCACCACCGTCCACCCATCCTAGTTCGAACCGCCCTCGCCCTGGCCGACTGACCGCCTCACCGTCCACGTCGTTTGCGCCAATGCTCAGCCACCTCCGCCCTTGCCTGTTCACGCCGTCCCCACGTTGTAGTTGCCGCCTTGCCACCTGCCTGGCCATCTAGCTCCATCAGCCGACCTTGACCAGCCCTTCCAAAACCAAAGCTCAGCCTTAGCTGAGTCATGTCGGGTTGTTTTCAGCCTCTTCTGGGTCTCCTTTGGAGTCGCCATAGACATGGGATCTCACCGCCATCGCGCCGCCGTTGCCGTGAACCCGTTTCCTCACTAATCTGGTGAGTTAATGCCCTAATCTTGGATTAGGAAGTTAATTACACTTCATTGGATTAGTTTAGGCTTAATTAAGGATTAAGGGGATTACTTTAAGGTCAATGAGGATTAGTGGAATTTAGTTAGCTTAACTAGTTAGACTATTTAGTTAGGCTAGCTAGTAGTTAGGTGGTTAGTTAAGGTATTTAGTTAGCTTAATTAGATTAAATTAGTTAGCTTAGTTAGATTAATTAATTAGCTCAATTAGGTTAGCCCGGTTAGCTTAATTAAATTAATTAAGTGGTTTAGTTTAAATAATTTGCAATTCATTTAATTAATTATAATTAGCGTAAATTTTACCGAGATAGTCGGTTTGCAGAATTTTACGCTGATCGTCGTGGATGTGTTGATATGTGAAATTGATTGCTAAATTGTGCAATTGAGTGCTTGATTGTCGTTGTGAATTATTATTGCAAAAATTTGGATTTATGGTATTTAATTTAAGAGATACCGGGTGCCGGGTTTTGATGCCAAAAATATTTTATGTACTATATAAAATCGTGGAATTTTGAAATGGGAGAATATCACATTTTATTGTTCGATTTGATAGTGTGACCATGCACAATTATTTTACGGGGTATTTTTAATACGAAGAAAATTGGCCAAGTCAATTATTTGAAATTGAGGCATTTAAGTGCAAAGCACAATATTCTTGGTCGAGCATGGATGTGCGTGTGATCACTTAAGTACCTTGATGCGTTTATGCGGGATGATGCCTGATTAAGTTCAGGTGTCCTTGACAACGGATACTCATCGCAGTAGAGGCTGAGCCGATGCTCCTTCGAGAATGCTGTCCCGATGCATTTATGTAGGACGTTGTTGTGCTCGATGGAGCGAGACAACGCTCAATTATGTCGGATGACCGCCGACTGATGAGTTGGCCGTAGCTAGTGGGTTGTAAATAATTGGAACACACTTGAGTGATTGAGATAGTCGCGCCTGATTATGAGACGAAATTGTGTGGCACAGAATGGGACATGTCATAATGATTTGGCCTTATAATCGGGACTCCTGTGGTTGTTTGAGAAACGAATTGAGGTGTTCCAGTTTTTGAATGCATTTACTGTATGCATATGATATATGAGATGTACTAATGTGTAGGGAGGTGCTGATGCGAGGTAAGTCATATATGCTGCATGTTTAGGCTGCCTTTGAGTGAATTCTCGTCCTAATCGGGATTTAGGGTGTTGACTCGCTGAGATTTATCTCACTCCGTCATGGTTACCCATTTTTCAGGTCCTTAGATGGAGAATCCGGAGCCAGAGTCGGAGGGATCCGGGGTATAGGTTGATTATGACTTCTTTTGGGAGACAGAACTTTGTATATAAACCTGTAGGTTTAACTCGGTTTGTTTATAAAGTGTGGTTTGTGAAAATTGCTGTCCTGCTTCTACTATTCCATGTGTTTGTTTGTTGGTTGGGTAATTATGAGTTTGCTCCCGCATGGGCATAAAATGAATGGGTCGGCGACGTGTCTTGGGAATGTTGCAATTCTATCAACCATTGAGGGATGTTCGCGCACTCGAGGTTCGGGGCGTGACAATGAACTCTCGAGACATTCTAATTATTGGGGTATTATGCAAACTTCTACAATGGGCATCGTCACGCACCACTATATAGGTGATGGAAGCACGTCAATCTTATTCAAGTGATGATATATGTATACTTATAATAATAGCATACACTTCTCAACTCAATTTAATGCATCAATCAAGTAATTGAGTATGAAATAACCTTTAGTCACACATTGATCGTTAAAGTCTAAAAGTCAACGAGTGCATTTTGAGTCTAGACATTAAGTATGTTAAGGTCATTAAAATCTGGTCAATAAAATGGGCATATTCTGAGTCTGAACAAATAAGTATATTTTGAACGTAAAATCTAAATATGCAAATGGGAGAAACCTAAGTCTAAACAAATGAGTATGTTCTGGTAGTAAAGTCTGAACACAAAAAAAGAGAGTAAATTTTGACTCAATAAAAGCTTATGGAGTAAAAGAACGGATTTAACAATGAACATATTTACAAATGAATAGATTCAACCAAATGAGTAGATTCACAAATGGGCAAACTCAGACTTAGTAAAATTTGGTAAAACGAACAAACAAATTCTAGCATAGTAAATTTAGCTAAAATGAATGGATAGATTGTGACATAGAAAATTTTAGCAGAAATAAGTAGAACGAACACATTCTGACTTGAAAAAAAATTCTAGTAGAACAAACATGTAAGATGTCATCAAGATAAATATGGCAAAACAAATAGATTCAAACTATTCAAAACGAACATGTAAGAGTTCATCAAGATAAATATGGCAAATAAATAGATTCAGACTATTCACAACGAAATAGAACGAACATGTAAGAGGTCATCAATACAAATATGGCAAAACGAACAGATTTTGGCTATTTAGAACAAAACAGAATAAAGTAGAATGAATAGATTCTAACTAGCAGAACAAAGGAAAACGAACATATTCTGACTAGATAATTTCCAATAGAACGAAGCAGAATAGACATGCAAAATATTATCAAGACAAATATGGCAAAATACACAAATTCTGGCTATTTAGAATGAAACATAACGAAGTAGAACGAAGCAAAATGAACATGTTCTGACCAGATAATTTCTAGTAGAACAAAGTAACACAAACATGCAAGAGGTTATCAAGATAAATATGGTAGAATGAATAGATTTTGACTATCCAGAATGAAACAGAACGAAGTAAAACAAACATGCAAGAGGTTATTAAGAAAAATATAGGGCCCGTTTGGTTTAGCTTTTGGGGAATACATTTGCAGAAATGCAAATACCTTTGGGTGAAGGGGTTTTCCGAAATGCAAATGTCGTTTGGTAAAATTTGCATTGAGAAACAACTTTGGCCAAAATACCGTTTGGTAAAATTTGCATTTGTAATTAACTTTTATTAAATTAAAAAGCAAAAATATGTTTATATATATATTTTTTTGAAGTCTGGCCCACCGGACCGCCGACCGGCGGTCGAACTGCCTAAATAAAAATATGTTTATATTTTTATATAAACATATTTTTATATAAAAATATAAAAATATAAACATAAAAAATATATAAAAATAGATATGTTTATATAAATATATATTTATATAAAAACAATCTTAGAAAAAGTAGATATGTTTATATTTATAAATATATATATTTATTAAACATAAAATATATTTATATAAAAAATAGATATGTTTATATCTATATAAAATATATATAAAATAGCCTGAATAAAAAATATGTTTATATTTTTTATATAAACATATTTTTATATAAACATATAAAAATATAAACATAAAATATATTTATTAAACATGAAATATATATAAAAATAGACATGTTTATATAAATAAAAAAGAATATGAGAAAAATAGATATGTTTATATTTATATAATATATATTTTATAAATATATATTTATTAAACATAAAATATAAACATATTTATTTTTATATTTATTTTTATTCAGGTGGTCGATCGGCTTCTCCACCGGAGAGATGAACAATACCGGAAGTTGCATTTCGAAGATGTAACTTTCTAAATGACCTCAAGAGCTGCATTGGGCTAAAGGCCTTTAGAGCCACTTGGAGATGCAATTGCATCTTGCTAAAGTCGCGCAAAAAAACGAACCAAACACCTTTGCATTTTGCCAAAGTACTTTAGAGCCCAAATGAGCATTTCAAATGCTGAACCAAACATGGCCATAGTAGAATGGACAAATTCCGCTAAACAAAACGAACAAAACTCGACTAGTTAAGTTATAGCAGAAGAAGTAGAATGAGAAGAAAGAACATATCCTATCTAGATAAATGTAGGCAGAACAAACATGCAAGATGTCATCAAGGTTATTCAACAACAACCACACCCATAACATTATCAAAATTTCACCTCACAACCAACCAACTAACCAAGTTAAAATTTTAACGAGATTGAACCAATTAATGCCTAGAAACTTTACTTACCTCGAACAAGGGCGAACCATCAATTTGCCGTGAGATTTTGGAAAGATGAAAGAGAGTTTTCGGTCAAAGTAGAGAAGTTTCGTTAAAAATTAGTTAAGAAAGAATGATGTCTTGAATACTAGGTGGAGCTATGCATGTAAATCATCAACAAGACGTGGCAAAATTTTAATGCAGAGTAGCATATGTGGCTAAGGGAGATGCAAGAAGCAATTACTCAATTTGAGGAAATCATAACTTAATCCTCGGGTGTCAAGCTTAACAATGGGACTTCTTCTTGAGGAGACACCTGGCCATGCAAATCCCATTTCAAGAATAAGTGGCTCTTGCATATTAATTGAAATTTTGAGAATAAAATATAGTAAGAAAACGTAATACTTCTTCTTTCAACATCATTAATGCAAGTGAATCACTATTATTAATTAACCAAAGTTTGCACAATTTGTCACCCATCAACTTTTAAGACGCCCTACTATTAGCGTATACATAACTTGATTCGCACGTCGAACTCGAGGCAATTTATGTTTATGGAAAAGTTATCCACTGCATCCCACGAAATTTATGATGCAACCAAAATTTTTATGTATCAGTTCGAATTCTAAGGTAAATAATATTTAGCTTATAATCTAAGCATTATTATCACACACAAGAATTTCTAAATGTTACATAATTATAAATATGGAAATTCCGGATATCACATCTAAGTCCTTAAAAAAGAAAAACAAATCACCCCACTTTAGGCCCTTATTTAAGATTTCCCCCAAAAATCTTGAACAATGATAGAAAAATAAGAGTATTTAAAATCTAGGAATAATTGAAATCTGGTTCGACTAAATGGCTAAAAATGTAATATTTTTCATTAAAATTGATGGAAAAATATTATACAGTGAGTTTTGTACATTGGAACATTTCGGTGGAAGTTTCCAAAAAACATGAACTTTTCTATCTATCTAGTATCTATAAGAAATTAGCAAATTTTTTTTTTTTTTGGGATGAACCCTATCCATTATTTTTATTTATGCTTATCAAGAGTTATTTTCGGCATCTGAATCTTTTTTTCTAGTTTGTGGAGTAAAGTAATACATTTAAGGACAATTATATAATTTCATCGTATTTGGCTTTTTTTAGGTGATTTAAGATTTGTGGAATTTAGTTCATTAATGTCCCCGTCGGCCTAGAAAAAACTTATGGGTATTTTTCTTTTACTTTTCTACCAAGGAATATTGAAAATGACATTTGGCTCCGTTTGCTTCGTTGAAAATGATTGATTTGGAAAATATTTAAAAATAACTAGTTGTATCGTTTGGAATAATTAGTCAATAAATAATATTTTCATTATTCGAAAACAATTTATATCTAAACAATTTAATTGATGATGAAAATATTTTTTATTCACTCATTTTTATAAGCGATACGATCATTGTTTTTATTTTTCAAATCATTATATTTTCACATAACAAACGCACCACTATAATTTCTTAGTGGTGCCAAAGATACTACTTTATTAAATTATATGAATTCAGGATAGCTAGAGTTCAAATAAGTGGTTCTTTGCCTCTGTTAAGAATTTCTACAATAGCATATTTGTAACTAGTAACATATTTTTATGCATAAACATTGGGTTAAATATAGATGCTTTTAAGTGACTGATGAGTTAACCAATGTTGCGACCCGACTTCTTTGGCCCCCTCTCGACAAGGTCAAGTTTAGGGGTACTTGACCATGGGAGCTCCCTTACAATACATGTCCCAAAAGATATCATCACTTCATCTTTTGGGATTGACCATGTGAGTTCGCTCAATCATGATCATGAGCTCTCCTAAGCTCGTACCTTGAGTGACAACAAAAGGTGTCGTAATTCGTATCCACACAGATGATACACTTTGAAAAAGGAGACCGGATGTGGATATCAAATTTAGGGGTGTCACTTCATCCTTTAGGAGATTTCCACATTGGGTATGCTAAACTATGGTGAGTCTTGTTGAAACCCATAACCCTTATGACGGATTCATTTATTATCTAGTTGTTTAAGATAATCTAGATAAGAGTTAGGAGTCGTCACTAGTCCCGTTTTTGGGGAGTTGGCTAGTTACCCAATCGAGGATTGGGAGTGATCCCTCAATTTCTATGCAACTAATGATTCTAGGGTTTAGGGACTTGGGTTACGCTAACATTTTTATTAGCGTATTTTCGGTACCTAACAGTTTGTCGTATTTCCTAAAGTGTCAATGTGTATTTTTTAAAATTTTTTTTTCATGTCAATAAAACTGACCAGGCGATCATGCGTGGGTGGTTAATTTTATGCAATTCTATTTCTACCAAAAGAAAGAAAAAAATCAATTGAAATTTAAGGATAGTACAGTAAGTAAACATTCAAGAAAACAATTTAAAGAAAGCAATAAATCTATCATGCAATCCTAACAAAAATTAAATCAAAAGAAAAAAACCCGCAACTCGTCAAGCATTTATACAACATAAGGTAACTCGAAACATATATCGGGGAAAAATGGTACAAAAACAAGGTTGGATTAGACATCGGCCATTCATTGTCTTCACGTCTTGGGGAGCCACCACCTCCATGGACCTATTTTAAACCTATTCTAATACTAATACTAGGTACATAAAAGGTGAAAGAAACTATCAACATTACAAAAACAATCACAATCACAAAACAAATAGGGACAATCGGTGAACCAGGATGATATGCATAATTGATTGAATTTAGTCTCCAAGTCGGCCTTTGTGATTCATGTGATAATCCCTCTAGGACACCTACCCCAATTCATTTTTTAAGGCTCATAAGTATTGGCCACCATTTGTGTTCTTGCATGGCAACCAATGCTAAAAAACCCCTAAAATAAGTTCTAAGTGTATCAAAAAGGTATCCTATGAATTCATGCATCACTCCTATGTATACATCTAAAAACCACATGCATAGCGGAAAGTAAACATACAGGTCCTTAGGCCTTAGTTCTCAATCAATCAAACAATCTTAGTGAGCTAACATTCGATCACTTATTCAGTCGATAAGTGCCAATCACAATCACAGGCGTTTAATGAAAGTAAACACATAAAAAACAAATTGATTCAAGTGATACCCAAAAACTATTTAAAGAACAATTAACCAATGGATTGTAAAGAAAAATTGTAATTAGCATAACAAAGTTATATCATGGCTAACTCAGTTGCATCCTTTGCATATTGATCGAGCTTTGCAGATGCCTTAAATATGGTCTACCCCTTAGACAACATCATTACCAAGCCAAAACATGATTTGGAAATTTAGAACATAAAGGATGACATGAAAATTTTGAAAATATTATGCATGAGCATCACTTGAATGAAAATCAAGTTCAAATCAACAAGAATATGAAATTTCAAATGGTTTCGTAACATTTGAAGGGTCTGAAAAGTATGGTAAATTGCTTTGTTTTTCAAGAATTTTTGTGTGTGAAGTTCGAAAGGTAAGGATCAAATCTCATGAAGACATGTGAATTTAATTCAGCAGGCAAGATGCCATAAAAAATTCTACAAGAAAATCACAACATAGAATTACAACAAAAAATCACAGAATAGGGCAAATAAGATTGAAGCAATTGGAAAGGAACCCATAAATAATTGGCTCCTAGAAAATTACACAACATCGTGAGGAACAATTTTCATGAAGAGAGTTTTCTAAGGTGAGCTATGTAGGAATTTATGAAAATTTAAGAACATAGCATCACATCAGAAATGTGGCAGGACAGCAAAGTATCATGGCAAATCAACAATGATTTGACCTAGCAAAAAAAGTCTAAAAAACCTTAAATTTTACCACGATATAGACAAGAGAAAGACAAACAAACTTTGTTAAGGACCTAGCCTCAGAATCCTTAACGAGAAAATCATACAAAAATAACTCGAGGTCTGACTCAACTAAAGCAAAACGGGCATTCCGAATTTCATTAGAAGCAGATTTCTAGGCAAATTTGACTCTTAAGGAGCTCAAAGAAAGATGTTTTGATGGGTTCGTGTTCAACCTCAATCCCAGCAAGTGTAGCACAGAACATGAGTCATTTTCGATGTTTTAACAGTATGCTAAAATCCTATGAAAAATTCTATATGTAGAATGAAATGTCATGATTAGTTTCTATGAGATACCTAAGTCTAATTTGATTCCCATGAGCCTACACAAAAATGGCAAAACAGGGCAATGTAATGAACTTCACAAAGTGCAGTAGCATTAATGTGTCTTCGCACACATGATTAACCTAATAAATGATGATCATTTGGCACGAATCATACCTAGTTAGAAAGCTTGTAATGCATACTACAACTCTTATGAAAGGAATCCAATTGGACTCATTTAAGACCTCATTTCAGAGCAAATATAAGTCGTATTCAGAATAAGGTTGATTGACTTAAAGGACGATTTTTTTAAGGTTTTTCCTAAACAAATCAACTTCAAAAATTCTGAAAAAAGAAGAAAGATATGATATGACCAAGATATTTTCATGCAACTTCCATGAAGAAACCATCTCCAAAATATAAACACAAAAATCAATAGAAAAATAGTAAATAGATAGCACATTCAAAGACAGAACACCAGAAAATTACACAAAATCAGCAGATTCGTCCAACTTCCGAGGTGTAATTCAGGTATCAAACGAAGTTTGTTTGGGCCTATAGCCTATCAAATTGAAGCTCGTTGAATCTAGATCATATGTCTAAAACGACTTAAGGCCAAAAAATGAGGTTTACTACCTTAGATTGGCCTTAACAAAAGGTCATATACAAGGCCACGATTTTTGCAGATCAAGGTAAATCAATAACAATCAAGCTTAAACTCATCCTCATTCAACATAACCTCATCACATATCAGCATATAACACCCAAATATTTAGATCTAAGTGTAAAATATGATCCTAGGTTCGCTTCATCGGATTCACGATTCGAGTATTACCTTTTGCGATTTTGTTAAATCAAACGCAAATGGTCGACGATCAAAGCTCCAGATCACCTCGTGGACCTCGAGGATAATTGAACAGATCTTGTGGACTCACTGAGAGATCGAATCACTATTGGAATAGGTTTGATTTGGACCTGGATAGAATCGATCCGGATCAGACAGTTCGAACCGTCGCCAGACCGGTTCGAACCATCGAAAGAAGAACTAGCCATCGGAGATGTTCGGGTGGCTTCTTGATAGGACCCTGACCTTTAGAGGGTTAGGGATTCACTTGGAAGATGATCAGGGCTGTCGAACCATACAAGGGCCAGATGGCACCGATCAATGTCGGTTGGACCAGCGGCATTAACAACGCTGGTCTTGGGAGCCGATTGGGAAACCGGCTAAGGCGGGGGACTCCGGTGGAGGTCTCAATGATCGAGCGGGGCTTAGGGCGAGATGGCAGTGCTTGGAGGTGGCAGTGTGTCACCGGAGGAGCTCTGGCGAGTGGTGGGAAGGTGTGGCGGCGAGGGATGTTGAGCGCACATGCGAGAGGAAGAGGGAGAGAGTTCGAGAAAGAGAGAGAGAGCGAGAGAGAATTTTTTGAGAGGAAAATCTATGTACAGATTTGAAATTGATTGAAATGAGCCTCCCTAAGGTTTTTGGAGGGAAAACCTTATAAAGTCTTGATTTAAGATCAAATCTCGACTGCCGATTCGATCCAACGGTCGAAACTTGATTAAATGGCTTAATTAAGCTCAATAGGTGTTAATTCTAATTAAAATGTGTCCCATGATCGTTCATATGATATTGATGTGCAAAAAACGGGAGTTTAAATGCAAATTGTGATTAAGGCCTCATTATGGGCAATTTTGTAATTTTCAAATGTTCAGGGCATTTTCGCAAAATCTAGAAAATTAAGGGACATAATGACGAAATAACATAGAGGAGTCGATGGGTAATTGTCGGCCTCTAAGAACCGATCAGCAGAGGGCCAAATCGGCCTCCTCTGCAAATGGCTGGTTGGACCAGTCGGATCGGTTTAAGCTGATTCGACAGGTTCTTGGTCGATTTTGGTTGAACAGTCCTTGGGGGCCTAAATTTTGTGCAATTTCGTCCCTCAAAGACCAAATTGAAAGGAAAACTTACTCAATTTGAGGCAAGACGGTTCAACTCTAAAGAGATTAGGTCAATTAAACCATACAAATACAATCTGTTGATTCTTTATTAACCTAATTGCTTGATTATCATAAAAATTATTGGCCTTAGATGATGGGTACACACAATTGGACTTCATAAGCCAAATTGGACAATTGCACATATTTTTTCGATTGAAATCGCAAATTAGTCGAAACTAATTCAATTAATATTGCGAGACACCTATTCAACTAATTGCGCATGCTTAGGATAACCTATTATATCCAAATTAACTCTGAATTGATGTCACGACTCCTATGCTAAACGTGAATTGAGGTTTGATAATGAAATTGAACCTTGAGTCGCGAAATTAAATCTTAGTCTCAAATAGGTCAACTTGAATTTCTTTGAAGCTCATTAGCTTGATTTTCCTATATTCAAGAAAGTGGAATTCCTCAAATTGGAAGGTTCTCGAGTGAATCTCTTACAACTAACTCTAGATTTGGACTTATTTCAAGAAAATGAGTGGAATGAAAGCATCCATTCGCAAATCATGAAAGATTGATTCAGATCCCTAGTTAGGGCTAAAAGTGGCAATTCACATTTCGACATGATTGTTCTTGAAATTGAGTGAATGAGTGAATGAGAAATGCTTCCTAGACTAAAGTCGTAAAAGGACTTAAGCCTAATTATGACTAAAATGAAAGTAATTTTATTTTTAGCCTATTTCGAACCTAAAATTGAAAATTTCAGAAAATAAGATTTTTAATCGATTTATGCAAAATTTTTTATATTAAACTCAAATTGACACTAAAATGAAGTGTTTGATGGATTTTTAAAATTTTTTTGATCAAAAGTATGACCAAAAGTCAACTATTTAATTGACTTTTTTTAAATGTTGATTTTCTGGTCAAATCTTTGAAATTTTTTAAAATTAACTTGGCTAAAGTGAAATTAAGATCATTTAGGAACTTTTTGTGAAAAAAACCAACTTTTGGTCTAGAGTTGACTTTTGGTCAAAGGGTAAATAAAAGTTAACGCAAAAGTCAACCGTTTGACTTTTTGGGTTTTTAATGGAAATGAATGGGAAATCATTTAAAAATGATAAGACAAAAGAAAGAAATGAAAAATGACCATTTTTGCTCAAGAAAGTTGCGATTGGAAACCGTAATCTTGATTTTTTACCTTTAATGACGCGTCGGCTAAAAATCCAAAGATCAACAACCAATATCATATTTGTGTCTTTTAACCGAGGGTACTAGGCTGACAAGTCAATTAAGAGACATTGTATGAAGCACTGGTCGATCTAGCAGGAACCCTTGCGAGTTTCACCATATCACCTTAGGTGCGAGAGTCTACTATACCTACCTATCCGATAGTAGCCTTCTATGACGCCCCATGTAATGACCCCAACTCCATCCTTAAAGTCTACAAGGGTTATTTTCACGACGTCCTAGGCGCGTCACCGTACAATTTATTTTTATCTTTTTATTAAGCACATGCGGAAGCGTACATACAAAATCAAGACAACAACAAGTAGCCAGGAAAACAACCATTTGCAAACACACAATTACATTAGCTATATTTACATGCTCTTTTGTCACGGGCCATTATGTTTATAACGACTACATGCTCTATGCTAAAAAAGGCCAGGGTAAATCTTAGCTTCTCTATCGAGACTGCAACTCCTCCATACTTACAATTCTGAAAAACAACGGGGTGAATCATTGACTTAGTAAATAAAATCTCTAATTTTTTACTAGGAGGACATCTTATCATCGAAATCCAGTAGGTACAACACTTATAATACAATGCCGATAACATATCGATAACAAACTTATTACAACCCTCGACTACATGTAAATGTTCATCACAACATGCTTCAATACATACATGCCTTTGGCTTATCAAGAAATATATCGACATATCATACTTATGCATAACCAGCACTCATGCAAATTCATTTACCGTCATCTCAGCTCGACCAGGCCCTCTAGGCTCGACTGGAGCTTCCAGCTTCTTGCTGGGCTTCCCGACTCAATTAGGGCATCTTGGCTCAACTAAGGCATCCTGGCACTAGCTCACTAAGGCATTTGGGCTTTACTCAAGCATCTTGGCTCAACTAGGGCATCTCGGGGCTAGTTTACCCGAGGCATCCATGCGCAAACCCAAGCACCCTAGCTCAACCAGGGCATCTTGTTCAATGAACGAGTATTGTCGCCAATGCTATGTGGCGACAAACACTTTTTCTTCTTTAAGTGCATCATAAAGTGCATCACACAAGCCGGTTTTTACTTTTCTTCTTATTTGGCTCATACATGGCCCGAAGGCGTGCTCATTCATGTTAGTGTGCCATAACTCTTAACATCATACTATATAATATGCCTGGCATGATTCTTGGTTCGTGGCTTGAGCTATATGTCTAGGCCGATCTCCAAACCAAGTAAGACTTGGAATCCACACATTTTAGTATCGATCTAAGGCCTTGTGATCTAGGCTATCGCAACTTGACGTCGATTCCAAGTTGAGTGAACCTCGACCTCATGCTGGTTCGTGAACGCATTCAAGTATGCATACATGAGCAAATCATACAAAATAACATTACAAAATACATGCGGCTTACACAAGTGAACACACCACTAAACTCAACGACGTAGACTTTCGCCCTAGCGAAAAGTTAAAGATTCTACTTACCTTTGATAAACCTCGATAAACTAGAGGTGATTTTACCAAGAGAGGGCCGTCTTATGAGGCGGTGGGCAAGCAAGACCAAGAGAGGGTGAGGGGGTGGCAGTAAGAGGGCGAGAGAGAGAGAGAGAGAGAGAGAGAGAGAGAGAGAGAGAGAGAGAGAGAGAGAGAGAGAGAGAGAGAGAGAGAGAGAGAGCAAGTGAAGGACAAGAGATGGGATGAGGAAATAAGGGGAAGATGCCTCTATTTATGGGAAAACCTCTCATTATTACCTTTCCAAATGGACCAATAAGATTTATTTGGGTGGTAAGTCTAGGTTGATAAGGTGACATAGCTAAAGAGATGGGCATCAAGTCTAGTTCCCGGGGGGACACTTGATCATCTTTCCATTGGGCCACCTAAGGGATTGAGTCATCATGGAATAATTATATGTAATTATTATCGCAACACCTAAGCCGATGACTAAGCCCCTCTCATTAATCACTTAGATTTCGTGCAATCAGTAGATTTAGATGTGTTCACATTACTTAACTTGCTCTCCAAGTTTCTTCTCTTTAACACACTATGGTCTAAAAACATTTAATGCATTCTTATCTTCAAGCAAATAAAATTTTATATTGGCTTGCTTGCTCCTCAAGTTAGGTGTGCAACCTTCTTCCTTTCTAAGTTGGGCGTGTGACCCTCTTATCCTAAGGTGAAAAATAGTTTTAAGTAGTTCCAAAAATCGGCATCATTACCTTATCAAGCGGACTCGAAAAATTATAAAATTTTAATATGCTGTAGGAAAGACCTTAAATAAAATTTTTTCATGGAGGAAACAAGTCTAATTTGGCCTGTGGAAATAGCAGCAGATCATTGAACATAACCCAACAATTCATTGGTTGAGCAAATCCAATAGCCGCAGGAAAAGACCCATTTTGAAATCCAAATATTCACAAAACACTTTGAAATTTTAATATGTTATAAGAATGGATTTCCTCTAAAACTTTTATGAAGGAAGTATATCTATATCTGAAAAGGAAAATTTTATAAAAATTCAAGAAGACAACCTAATCACTATTTTTACTACATTAGGTAGGCTCCAGATGGTAAATAATTGGACCTTCGTTCCAACCATTTCACTTAAGAAAAAAAATGAAATTTAAGTACGTTGTACATTAGGATGTTTTGAACAACTTACATGAAGTTTTGAGAAATTCAAGCCACATAAAGCTCTAGAAAATTGGAAAGTAGTGAAGGTCCAAGCAGTTTCAAGAAAAGACTTGAAATCAAAGTCAAAACCTAGGGAGCCCAAAGGTGGCAAATCTATGGAGGGGAGGTGGCACCCCAGAAGATTACTTGCCATCATTTCCTTAGGTTATGAGTCACCCTCCCTTCATTAATTATTTGGAACACATAAGCCTCCACACTTATTATCCTCATTTAATGTGTTCACACGTGTTCACTCATTTTCTAGGAATATTTGACTAATCCAAGGCCAAGTGTCCATGCTTAGTCCACGCTCCTAAAATTACTATGTGACGAAGGCATGAAATGCAACTTGGAAAATATCTAAGTTAGAAGGCCATCTCATCGGGCAAGAGTTAATCAAGTCTAATTGCGACCAACTACCTTATTTGGCCCGAAATTCATGCTTAAGTGATGATCGGATGAAACCAGATGCAATCGGGCATATTGAGTGAAATTGAGTTTGGGCTCGTTCTTTATTGTGTAAAGGGCTTGAAGTTGCAACTCTCCCTCCTAAAAAAATTTTGTCTCGAAATTTTAATGTGTACCTAGTCGTCCAAAAGGATGTGGGTATTGGCGTTTCATACTTTCCTCACTTTCCTATATTGCATCTTTCATTCCATGGTATCGCCATAGGATCTTAACTAAGGGAATGACCTTATTTCGCAAGATTTGCTCTTTCTTATCCAGGATCTGCACCAGCTCCTCAACATATGACACTTTGTTGTTTATTTTGATCTTTTCAAATTTCAGCACATGTGTTGGATTGGACTCATACTTTCTCAACATCGATACATGGAATACATCGTGTATTCAAGCAAGTCTCAGTGATAAAGCCAACCAGTAGGCTAAATTCCCCACTCTTTCAAGAATTTCAAAAGGTCCTACATACCTTGGGCTTAGATTTCCTTTGCCTTTTCGCTGCGTACTTTGATCATTATACTTTATAGCTAGCACGAATAAAGCTATTGTTTCCTCTCGTGGTCATCTGGTCTTGAGTACTCATATGACTAATCTATAGAACGACTATAGGAATTCTAAGGGAGCTTTTCTACACCATATTAAGAAGTCAGTAGTCATGAACTACCATTAGAAAATCAATCAAGCACTCACATGCACGAGGTGTTTTCCTAGCTAACTATCCTAAATCCCATCATACCTTATCACTCTAAGTAATAACCCTGCTTTGATACCAAAATTGTAATGATCCCAACTCCATCCCCAGAGTCTCGAGCTATAAGGGTTATTTTTGCGACGTCCTAGGCAAGTAGTGGTCCCATTTCTTTTTATTTTTTCATTAAGCACATATGGAAGCGTACATACAACACTCAAACAATACTAAGTAGCCAGGAAAACAACCACTTGCAAACACACAATTACATAGTTATATTGACAAGCCCTTTTATGCTCTATGCTAAAAAAGGTTAGGGTAAATCTTAGCTCCTCTATCGAGACTGCAACTCCTGCATACCTACGATTCTGAAAAACAACGGGGTAAGTCATGGATTCAATAATTAAAACCCATAATTTTCTACTAGGAGGACATTTCATCATCAAAATCCAGTAGGTACAACACTCGCAATACAATGTCGATAATGAATCAATAACAAACTTATTACTACCCTTGACTACATGCAGATGTCCATCACAACATGCTTCAATATATCTACCTTTGGCTTATCAAGAAACATATCACATATCAAGAAACATATCGACATATCATACTTGTGCATAACCAACACTCATGCAAATTCATTTACCATTGTCCTGGCTTGACTAGGCCCTCTCGGCTCGACCGGGGCTTCTAGCTTCTTGATGGGCTTCTTGGCTTAACCAAGGCATCTCGACTCAATAGAAGCACCCTGGCGTTAGCTCACCAAGGCATTTGGGCTCAACCCAGGCATCTTGGCTCAACCATGCCATTCTGAGGCTAGCTTATTCAAGGCATCTAAGCTTAAACCCAGGCATCTTAGCTCAATCAGGGCATCTCGTTCAATGAACGAGGTATCGCCGCCAATGCTATGTGGCGACGGGTACATTTTCTTCTTTAAGTGTATCATAAAGTGCATTATAAAGTGCATCACACAAGTTGATTCTTACTTTTCTTCTTAGTCGACTCATACATGGCTCAAAGGTGTGCTCATTCACATGAGTGTGCTATGGCTCGTAACATCATACTATATAATATGCTTGGCATGATTCTTGGTTCGTGACTTAAGTGGCATGTCTAGGCCGATCTCCACACCAGGTACGACTTGGAATCGGCATGCTTTAGTACCGACCTAAGGCCTCGAGACTTAGGCCATTGCGACTTGACGCTAATTCCAAGTTGAGTGAACCTCGACCTCGTCTCGAGCCATGAATGCATTTGAGCATGCAAACATAAGCAAACCATACAAAAGAATATTACAACATACATGTAGCTTATACAGGTGAGCACACAGCTAAACTCGACGACGTAGGCTATCCCCTTAGCGAAGAGTTAGAGATTTTACTTACCTTCAATGAATCTCGATAAACTATAGGTGATTTTACCAAGAGAGGGTCATCCTATGAGGAGGTAAGCGAGCAAGACTGAGAGAGGATGAGGGGGGAGACGGTAAGAAGGCATGGAAGAGAGAGAGAGAGAGAGAGAGAGAGAGAGCAAGTGAAGGACAAGAGATGGGGTGAGGAAATGAGGGGAGGATGCCTCTACTTATGGGCAAACCTCTCATTATTACCCTTCTAAATGGATCAATAAGATTTGTTTAAGTGGTAAGCCTAGGTTGATAAAGTGGTATGGCTAAAGAGAGGGTGGCAAGTCTAATTCCCAGGGGAGACACTTGCTCATTTTTCCATTGTTCCACCTAAGGGATTAAGTCATCATGGAATAATTACATGTAATTATTATCGGAACACCTAAGCCGATGACTAAGCTTCTCTCATTAATCGCCTAGATTTCGTGCAATCATTAGATTTAGATGTGTTCACATTACCTAACTTGCTCTCCAAGTTTCTTCTTGTTAACACACTAAGGTCCAAAAGCATTTACTGCATTCTTACCTTTAAGCCAAGAGATTCTAGATTGGCTTGCTCCTCAAGTTGGGCGTGCAGCCCCTTTCTCTTTCGAGTTGGGCATGTGACCCTCTTATCCTGGGGTGAAAAACAATTTTGAGCAATTCTTGAAATCAGCATCATTACCTTATCAAATGGGCTCGAACCATAAATAACATTTTTCATGAAGGAAGCCAAGTCTAATTTGGCTTGTGGAAATAGCAACAAATCACTGAACATAACCCAACAATTCGTTGGTCGAACAAGTCCAACAGTTGTAGGGAAATACCCATTTTGAAATCCAAATCTTCATAAAACACTTTGAAATTTTAATATGTTATAGGAATGGATGTCCTCTAAAACTTTTATGAATGAAGCATATCCATATTTGAAAATAAAAAGTTTACAAAAATTCGATAAAACAACCTGGTCACTATTTTTACTATACCGGGCAAGTTCCGATGGTAAATGATTAGGCCTTTGTTTCAACCATTTCACTTAAAAAAATGAAATTTAAGTATATTGTAGATTAATAATTTTTAAAGAACTTATATGAAGGAAGTTTTGTGAAATTCAAGCCACAAAAAACCCTCGAAAATTGGAAAGTAGTGAAGGTCCATACAGTTTCGAGAAAAGACTAGAAATCATAGTCAAAACCTAGGGAGCCTAAAGGTGGAAAATCTATGGAGGGGAGGTGGCACCCTAGAAGATTACTTGCCATCATTCACTTAGGTTATGAGTCACCCTCCCTGTCACGGCCCCAACTCTATCTCTAGGGTCATAAGCGACAAAGGTTATTTTTGCGACGTCCCAAGCTCGTCGCCGTCTTGATTTTTTTTTTTTATCTTGTTATCATGCACATGTGGAAACATGAATAAACAACTTCCCGGACAAATAATAGCTAGAAGATTAGGACCTACATCAAGCTGAACACATTTATTTTATATTATAATAGTACTTTTACAAGCCTTTTCTCTACGGGCTCTTTTTTTTCTTTTTACATCATAGTACAAGTTTTTCACATAGGCTAAGGGAAATCCTACCTCCTCTAGCGTGACTGCAGCTCCCAAAATTGATGTGAGGCTTCCATGCCTACAAGACTGAAAGATGAGGGATGAGTTTTGGGGAAACTCCGTAAGTAAAATTCCTAGTTCTCTACTAGGAAAGTATCTCATCATTGTTAAAGCCTAGCAAGTACAACACTCACAAATAGTGTCGATGGTAGATCAATCGCAAACTTGTTGCTACCCTTGATTACGTGCAAACGCCCATTGCAACATGCTTCAATGCATACTTACCTTTGGCTTAATAATAAATATATCAACATATCATACTTGTGTATATACCGGCACTTATGCAAATTCATTTAGCATTGTCCTAGCTTGACCAGGCCCTCTCGGCTCGATCGGGGCTTCCAGCTTCTAACTGAGCTTCCTAGCTCAACCAGGGCATCTCAGCTCGACCAAGGCTTCTCGGGGCTAGCTTCCTAAGGCTTTCGGGTTCAATACCTAGGCATCCTAGCTCAACCAGGCATCCCGGCTCAATCGAGGTATCTTGTTCAATGAACGAGGCATCGCCGTCAACGTTGTGTGGTGACGGATGCTTTTTCCTCTTTAAGTGCATGCACAAATGCATCATACAAGCCAATTCTTATCTTTTCTCTTAGTCAACACATGCGTGGCCCGAAGGTGTGCTCATTCATTTGTATGTGTCATGAGTTTCTTATACTTCACTAGCAAATATGTTGGGAACAATCTTCGGTCCGTAACTTGAATCAATCACTTAGCGCTGATCCTTGCATCGGACAAGGCTTGAAAATGGTACGCCTCAATATTGATCTAAGACCTCAAGGCTTGGGTACACCTCGCTTTAGTGATGATCCCAAGTTTAACGGACCTCGGCTCAAACCCGATGTGAATACACATGTATCGAGAATGACCCTTGGCTTGCGGTTTCATTTAACGCCAAGCACAAAGTCCCCACGTCCATTTGGACTATGGAAATCGACATGCTTGTATGCCTTACCCAGACCTCGTGGATTTGGGCAATCCCATATCGATCAAGGCATAAGATCGACACGCCTTAATGACTTAGGACCTTGCGGCCTCGAGCAATTCCCACACCAAGTGAGACTTGGACCCGTTATCCTATTTACCAAAACTAAGGCTTTATGGCTTGGGCGACTTTGTCTTGCGATGAACTCAATCCGAACGAACCTCAACTCCATTCTGAATATAAATGACTCAAGCACACGTGCAAGCACAAACGTGAGCAAAACCATACAAAAGATCCAACATCCTACCCATGGCTTGAGGGTGAGCACCTAACTAGACTCAACAATGGAGACTACCACCCTAAAGGAGACATAAAGATCTTATTTACCTTAGCAAACTTGAGAACCAACCTAGATAGCTTCGTGGGTTGAAGATGCAAGGCCAAGAGAAAGGAGAAGGGGGAGAAGGATAGGTGTAAATGGAAAAGTGAGCTAAAGTGGTTGAAATGAATGGGAACTCCTCCTATTTATAAGCACCAACCTCATCATTACTCATTCAAGTGGTCCAATCATGTTTCTTAAGGTGGCGCGGCTATGTCATCAAGGTGGCAAGCCTATTTTGCAAGGTGGCATGCCTAGAGTCCTAAGAGAACACTTGTCATTTTCTTATTAGATCACCTATTGTCTTGCTCTCCGATGCTCAATTTAGGCTTATGATGTGCCTATGGTCCTAAGGGACACATAAGCCCCTTTGATGTCTAATGTCCTCTCTTGATTGGTTGGGCCTTGCCTTGTTCACCAAGGCTATATTTTAGGGTTATTATAGCCTAAGATTCTAGAGGACACCTAAGCATGAATTACCAACTTCTTCTCCAAGGCTAATCTTAAGCCATGATTACCAAATCTTTGGATAGACACCTAGGCTTATGAGGTGGAGATCTAATGACCTAGTGTCATTAATTGAAGCCTTATTTGTCCCCATTTTATTGGCCACAAGAGCACTTTGCTCATTATTAAAGGGAAAAGTCATTATGCACAGGTGGCACTCTAAAAGATAGGGTGGCATCAAGGCTATGGGATAGCCATAATTAGCTCCAATGTGTCCTATTTTTATTGGGACACTTGGCTTGGATACTTTACTTAATCCCCAAGGTAAATCCTTGATAATAATGACCATATCTAGAAAAATCTAGGTGGAATGATAAGTCAACCTCATTCATGAAGAAGTTAGGGTGTTCTAGAGAATTCCATTTTGTCCTTTTCTTCCTCAAGAAAGCAGTCTAGAGAAATCCATCGTCTAGGTTGGTTCTGGGGTTGCGAAAGGGATTATTAGACACACCTCAAAAACCAAATCACGTACACTCGAGGTTCGGCCATCACGGCTCATGCTCGCCCGAACCGTTCCTTCAGACGGACGGTCAACTAAAGGGTCGGTTGTCCTTGGATCGGTTCAAGGCCAATCCTAACGCTACCCATGGCCTAGCACTAAGCCAAGACACTCATGGACATAATTAATGACAGAATAGCCAGGTCTATCCTTGGGCTCATTCCGATCGGCACCCGATCCATTTGTATGGCTCATGGTCGGTGCATAGTGGGGCGAAATCACTTGTGGCCAGACACTATGACCAATCGTGACCATCCGCCGATCCAAAATCATCCCATGACCAATTCTCGTGATCAAAAAGTCATTTTATGAGCTGTTGATCCTATCCAATTGGTATGGTTCGCAGAAAATGTGGCACCCCTCGAATGGCCCCTGATCCATTGGGGTCGCCACAAATACCTTCCACTCTTCCTAAAGGTCCATTACTCTGATACCATAGAACTTTGAAAAGTCTATAGATCCTGGGGGTTTATGTTCTTTCTATAGGTCCCTGCGCAGTTCATATAGCAGAAACATATCCAACATCTCCATATTCCATATTCAGAAACAATGCACACCAACTAAAACTTTTATAAGATAAAGCCGAACACTTTTATTTACACAAACTTGATGGACATCTTTGGTCAGTACATCAAAATGCCAAGATTTTTCTAAACTCGGCTATTTTCAAAAGGGTACCCGACTCTTTAACAACCATTTACATAGGCCCATCAGTTAGTGTCGGCGGTCCAAAAACGCTTCATCTGCTGACCATCACTCTCAGTCACACCCAGTCCGATCCATCAGCTGGTGGCGGTGGCAACGGCCCCAGCGTACTCCCATCTCGGCGGACGAACACAGTAAAAAACTCTTGAATCATTGTGTCGGCAGGAGAAGCAATATCATACAAAACCAACACTCACACTCGAATAAAGACCAACCCTCATATCTCAGGATGATGGTGCTTCGTACACTCACACTCAATGTTGACCGATATGCCATAGAATGTGCCGGGGGTGATTGGTAGCAGAGGCATATCTCCTTGTCTGAAATGTTAGTCCCCAAATGGGGTGAGTACAACCACTCAGTAGTAAAAGATTCATTAAGCTATATCGTGCAGTACCATCAATATCTAGATTCATGCAAAATAGACAAAACATGAAATCAAAGGGATGAGCATGCATCAAAATCATAAATTCTTTAGTGCAATAACAAATGCAGTTTCAAATGATCAAGATGCGTCACGTCCAGTCACACAAGTCTCGATCATAGGGCCAAACTGTTATGACACGTCCCATTCCATGTCATACAATTTAGTCCCATAACTAGACCACACACACACACACTTAGTATAATCATCCATTTTAATCATTCAAACGGTTTTATCCCCCCAGAGGACCAACGTTTGCATCCTTCTGGGGTTTCGCACCCAACCCTTGCATCGCGAAAGCTTGCGGTTTTCAATCACCGGGCATCCGGAGTGTGTTACGTCACACCTCTAGGCATCTCGCACCCCACCTGACATCACGAGGAATCACTAGGGACCATAGACATGGTTACCCTTAACCTCTGGATTTACGTACCGACAAGCATACAATCGGGCATCCCAATGCTCCCGGGGAAAACCTCTGGGGCACTACGGATCCCAGGCATCCAAACGACATCGACTCACTCGAGCCTTTGGGCCTCCTGACTCCCGGGGCATCGTTGACCCGAGGGTCCAATGGCAACATTAACATCTTAATTTTCCAAAATTATGTTCAATGCTATGACATTGGTAATCACATGAGTTTTATTGAAAATCTTTGGTGTTGAATGATATGCCGAATGCCAAAAACCATCATGTCCAATAACAGCATTCACCTTTTGAAACAAGTTGGGCAAATTTGAAGTAAAACAGCTTAAAAATCAGAATGCGCAGTTTTAATAAAAATTTCGAAATAACCCCTAAATGAACTCAGAAAATTTAAAAATTCTGGTATGTTATATATGAAATAACCCCTAAATAACCCCTAAAGGAAGAAATTTCGTGAAGGACACTAAGTCAGATTCGTTCTGTACAAAGAATAATAAATCACGCAACTCGGGTTTAGATTTCCTATATCACCGAATTTACACACTAGCAGAAAACACCATTCATTAACAGAAACTTATGCCCCTATATGGATTTCGAAAATTTGAGCAAAATTTTATGTTATAGTTTAAACAATCCTTTACGACATTCATGAAGAAGTCGGGACCAAAATTGCACTAGGATTATCCCTAGAAAATCTACAAAACTGCCGAATTACAATTGATCAAATTCGAACACCACAGACCCAACAGTATCCCATGCCTATACCGCAGCTATTTCACTTCAAAAGTTCACCATGGGTAGACCTTTCAATCCCTACTTCAGCCAAGAACCGAAACCACATAGAACAATTTCTGTTCTTCCTCAATCTCTTAGTCCTACTTCATCTCAATCATCCAAAAACCCAACATGCAGTTTCCATTTCAGCATTTTCTCAAATCTACCAGCACTTCACCAAATAATCACAGCATGCATAACATAGATTAATGAACTTCTACTTGCCTCACTCCTAAGCTCGATCAGCAAACAAAATACGAAGCTTGGGACCTCTTGCGTGACTCAATCGGCGGCGAAGGTGGGTGGCATTGACAGCGGCAGCTTGAGCATGAACGGAAGGCGGTCCTTCTCTTCCTTCCTCATGGCTCACACTCGCGCGCCTGCTTCTCACACTCAAACTCTCTCTCTCACTCGTCGCTGCTCACTCTCTCTCTCGCTCGAAATTCCGCTCGGCTCTTCTCTCTCTTCCTTCTCGACTAATCTGCCCATTTTGTCCCTCAATTAATTGATTTACAAATTCTTTGCATGCAGGATTTTAGGTGGCTGAAGCTGCAATGGACAGGTGGAGGAGGCGTGTCTCTCCTTGTTCGGTTTCTCCTCCAGCGCTGGCCACCGAAGGAAGAGCAACGTGGCAGTTGCTGGCGCTAATTGGGTCAATTAATGAGAAGAAAATTTGAGGATTGTTGACTTGATTAGTCGACAAATCAAGGGAGGGTCTCTTGAGTTATTTGGGCCAGCTAATTTTGTGGCCGTATGGTCCTAATATATGGCCCAATTTCTCCCAAGATAAATCCTTAATTTCCGCACAAGTATGGGGCATTTCGGCTTCACTCTCTTTCTGCTCGATTACGAGGTGGACTTGATCGTGCATGGTCCTCATGCACGGTTATTATGGAATTGTTCACGTAGCATTTAAGGAGAGGGGTGGTCCAAAAATTATTATTTCTTTTTCTTCATATTTGGTCACATCGAACACGTATATGAAGACGTCAAGTGTCGGTATGGGGAAACTAATTCGATATAGTGCAAAAGCGAGTAAGGTCGGTCCCACCGATGAATTCGAGAAAAGGGATCTCGACAAGATTATAATTTTTGCAACGATCGGACCATTACTAAACATAATGTATTGATCCAACAATAATATGAATCAATGCCCATAAAGAATATAAATGACATAGTCCGAATGATACCTCCATCACTTAGCTACGGACCTCGACCAGTTTGTGGCTGGTCGGTCTGTCAGTCGGTCAGACCATGATCGATCCTTAATTCCTTACTGATCGAAACGATTGATCCCATGCCCAATGGCCCATGGTCGATCCATTTAGGATCTTATGGCTGATCCTTACGAGGTCAGAATCGAGGATGTTACACTCCTTTCGTTAATTATTTGGAACACATAAGTCTCCACACTCATTATTCTCATTTAATGCATTCACACATGTTCACACTTGTTCACACTCATTTTCTAGGAAAATTTGACAAATCCAAGGCCAAGTGTCCATAATTAATCCACGCTCCTTAAATTACTACGTGACAAAGACATTAAATGCAACTTGAAATATGTCTAAGTTAGAAGGTTATCTCATTAGGCAGGAGTTAACGAGTCTAACCGCAACTAACTATCTTATTTGGCCCGAAATTTGTGCCTAAGCCATGATCTGACGAAGCCAAATGCAACTAGGCATAACCAGCGAAACTGAGTTCAGACTCGTCCTTTATCATGTAAAAGGCTCAAAGTTAAGGCTGTTACAACCCAAAACGTCACCTACGACATGTGTCCTCTATATTATTGTCATGCGAAAGCTCAACAATTTTTTTTTTTCTTTCAACTAAACCCCCGTACAGGAAATCGCATGAGTAAAAGTATATATTATTTTCAGTATATAAACATTAGTAATACAACTTTAACCCATTATTCAAGTAAATGCAAAATACAAAAGTTCCGGAAAAGGGTTTGACCAACTAATGTCTCTACTCCTGTCCTACTCCATAAACGAACCACCATCTGACTCAAGGATTGATGGTGTCGAGTGTCGCCTGATACTTTCTATCTTCATAATCTAGTGACCATTCTACAAACCGAAAAATAAGGTATGAGCCGAAACCCAATAAATGCCATCTCTAGTTTTAAGTTAGAAGAATCCTCTTATCACTTCACCTGATACAAGCAAAGAAAATGCATAACAATCTAGTAAGTGTGATAAAAACATGAGTAATCTTTACCTATCCATTTTCATTTATCACAGAAATCGTCATCCAACAATATATCCATCTAGACTCATGCATATGACATTATGTTTTACTCAAAAATCATT
Source organism: Eucalyptus viminalis (assembly GCA_014182385.1). Lineage (NCBI taxonomy): Eukaryota > Viridiplantae > Streptophyta > Magnoliopsida > Myrtales > Myrtaceae > Eucalyptus > Eucalyptus viminalis. The sequence goes on along the minus strand of JABKBD010000033.1, from coordinate 50,958 downwards.
TCAAACAATGGTTGGTTCTACACATGATAATGCATTTTATTCATTAATATTCCTTCCTCCCAGACTCTCCTGAGGCATCTTGACTCACGGGGCATCCTAACTTATGGGGCATCTCAACTCCGAGGCATCCTGCAAACTTCCACCATAGGGTATGGCCACCACAGGGAAATCTCGACTCCAGAGACATCCCGAAACACTATTTGGGACATCCCACAAACTTCCACCATGGGGCATCGTCACAGACCACTATATGAGTGCATAATCACATTATTTTCACGCATAATGCATGTGTTAACATTGATCTTTCTGGCATCAATAATGAGACAAACAACCATTACAACAATACCTCCAATGCATAATCACTTTTCATGCATAACCTTACCTTCACATTTTTATGATCACATAAGTGAAGGATGAAGATTATAAACTTACCTCACCTCCTTCCTCATCATACCTTTTAATATGCACATCATAACATCATGCTTATCCTTCTCTTTTGTAAAGATAGGCAAACATATACATGCATTCCAATACTCATACCAATTTTCTTACTTCATCACATGCTTCTCAAAGAAACAAAATGCATTAGTCACGTAATTGAGTAAGAAGCAACTTGTGATTATACTCAAAATGTGAATCTGTTATTTGGTAATTCGTCTTTTTAAGGAAAACCAGACCTAAAAAGTGAGTCAAATTGAGAAAGTAATCATACTCAGATTGAGTAAATAAATATATATTTAGACTCAAAAGGTAAATGTACTTGGACTTAGTAAGAATCTAATTGTACAAAGAAACTGTTATGCCTTGGACTTTCCCTCGCCACGAGAATGTGACATCTGCCGTAGGATTAATTTGCGACATCCAAGAAGCGTCGCTGTCCCATTGATTTTATCTTTTCATTAAGCACATGCGGAAGCATGCAACTCAATACCCAATCAACAACAACAATGTAGAGTAAGGAAAATACACAATTAACTATACAACTTATATATTGCATTAATATCGGAACGTTATATTCACAAGCACACTTCTTTAGGGCCACTCCGATCTTCATCCCACAAAAAGAGATAAGGGGGAGGGGTTAGTTCTAACTCATTTACGAGAGGAACTACGGTTCCCATCAAAAGCCGGCATCTTCATGGCTCGGGCTTGAGCTTAGGATTGTAATCGGGATCATCCATGATGCCATCGGGAGAGTGTATCAAGATCCATCAACATCACCAAGCGGACCGTCGAACCCATGAAGAGGACCGTAGAAGTCCTCGTTGACCTAAGTGAACTAGGCCACAGAGATGGGGAATCAAGTACCCACACCCTCGTCGACCCATATCGAAGTGATATGGCATTGGAAGAGGATGTCAGTTGCCTCTTCCTTTATGTCGAGCACCAAAACCTCCATATATAGAGGGAGACCAAAATGAGAAGGCGAGAGACTCATACTTACGAGCCTGAAAAAAAGGTTAAACAATAACAAATAAATTGAAAACTCAATAAGTAAATAACCTAAATCTTGTATAGGCGGATGCCTTACATCGAAACCTTACGAATACTTGACCCTAACATGTTGATGACAAATCAATAGCAAAGCCTTTGCTTTGCCTTAACTATACACAAAAAAGGGGATCCTCAACCACCTAAATTACTCTCCCCATTAGCAACCTATGGCACATCACATACTCATAACAATTCTATATGTGCCAATTAATGATAATAAAAATCTACACGTGCCTCACAAGTCACAATTAATAGCATACAAAATTTACACGTGTCATACAACGACCTTTAAGATATTATCATGGCTTTCACTCCTCAAATAATGTCCTCTAAAATGTCCATGTGCCTCTCATGTCACCATTTATGACAATTAACTCATACACGAGCCTTCTCACATCATAAAAATGACCATTAAATTATGCATGTGTCTCATGCATCATAAACAATGGCATACAACATATGTACATGTCATAGAATCACTTCACAAGTATGAATGTCACTCACAAATGCCTCGCATGCACTGTCATATCGAGAATCACATAATACCCCATAATATTATGCTATCTAGAGTCCATTTAATTAACACATAACCGAAACCCACCACTTCTTTTTTTTTTCTTTTTTCTTTTTTCAGAAACCTCCATGACATCGTCTCACCCCATTGAGCAGGACATCAGAAAACCTTCAAGCATCCTTTTTGGCATCGTTCCGTAACCATCACCATGAATGGCATTTGAAAACCTTCGGGCATTGCCCCCTTACATCTATCGGTGGCGGTATCGTTCCCCGAAAACCTTTGGTGACGGAATCTCTAGTGTGACCATACGGATTAAGCACATAATCAGATTTATCTTCCACTTTAGTCCAAAACATGAGTGCCCCAAGGGCGTGCCAAGTGGTGTGTAACTCATGACCTATTGAAAAAGCATCCATAAAATATGTCGAGCACGAAATGAGAACTAAGGCTTGACTAGTTACTTTCGAGCATTGGCCTAAGTTAAACCCCAATTGGACCACATGCCTCAGTATTGCTAAACTGAGAGAGTGACTTGGCCCAACGTGTTTCCACGCACGTTCAAGAACCAACGCAAATCTAATTGCAAAGGCTCAATGTGTTTTCAAACGTCAACCATGACTTATGGACATCTATGTGCGAAGACCACTTCAATAAATCAATAACAATCCTTGCAATCAATCATAATAGCATCACATAAGAAGAACACATTCAACAATAAGCATAACTCATAATATCTAAACCTAGGCAACAACCAAGTTAGAACTACACATGATAGACACAAGATTACATCTAAAGGATAATAACAAGCCTAGAAACTAATACCAATGCATATCACACAAAGATTATACAACCAAGCACAACAACCAAACATAGGAACTAAGCCTAGGTATCGATAGTAAATGGTCCACATACAACAATCACAACAATCTTTGTAGGTTGAGCAATGACATAAGCATAAACGGACTGTCTCTACTAACAACGATAATTTGGGCAACCTTGACAATCACATAATCATTTCTTGTCTATTCCCGAACCTTATAGTCCAAGTACATCATGAAAAAATTATAATACCCTCAATTTCAACCCTTATTTTGGTCTCAACTAGTAGGCTAAGGATCGGTATGCCGATGGTGGGAATAAGCCATGAATCGATCTGAGGGTTGGTTATAGGCCATGGATTGTGGTGTAGGACCTAGGACCGGTTGAAAAGCCCAAGGACTGGACCTTGGAACAAGAGCCCTTTTTACACGATAAAAGGGAATTTCAAATTTCATTTCGCCGATTAAGCTCGGTTGCGTCCAGTTTCGTCCAATCATGGCTTAAGCACGAACCTCAGACCAAATAAGGTAGTCAATTGTGGTTAAACTTGAATAATTCCCATCCAATGATATGGCCTTCAATTTAGTTTCTTTCCCATGAATGCATTTACTACTTTTGGAAGCTAGTAATTAATGAAGGGGATGACTCATAAGCTGAGGTGTTATAGTCATCATGACAAGCCATTAATGAAAGAGATGACTTATAAGCTTAGGTATATAGTCATCATAACAAGCTATTAATAAAGGATGTGAGGCATAAGTTTATGTGTCCTAAAGAGCTTAGGCTATGATTCCACTACTTTGAGACTAAGAAGACAAGTTCTGTAACATCCTCGATTCCAACCTCATGAGGATCAACCATAAGGTCCTAAAAGGATCGATCATGGGCCATTGGCCATAGATCGATTAGTTCGATTGGCAAGAAATCATGGATCGATCATAACCGACTGATCGATCTACCGGTCGCGAATTGGTCGATGTGTTGATCGTGAATTTCTACCTACCATACCAATGGGATAGGATCACCAGCTCATAAGATGACTTTTTGATCATGATAATTGATCATGGGAAGATTTTGGATCGGTGGATGGTCACGGGTCGATTCGACCGGTTGCAATTTCTAGTCGCGGGTGATTTTGCCCGGTTATGCGCCGATACACGGACCATCCGAATTGACCAAATGTGATTTCCTTTTGACAAAAAATGCATCATTCCCTATTTAATTCTCAGTGATCGAAACAGAATCTCGAATTGGTGATGTCCGATCATGGATTGGTAATGCATCGACCATGAACCCTACCGATGGATATAAACTCGGCTATTTCGTCACTTATTCTAAGGTCCATGGGTGCCTTGGCTTTGTGCTAGTCCATGGGTAACCTTAGAATAGGTCTCAAACCAATTAAAGGACAACCGACCCTATTGGTTGACTGACCGTGCAAAGGAATGGTTTGGGCGAATATGAGACGTAAGGGCTGAACCTCAGGTGTACGTGATTTGATTTTTTGAGGTGTATCTAATGATCTCTTTTTTGGCCCCATAATCAACCTAGACGATAGAATTCTCTAGACTGCATTCTTGATGAAGAAAAGGACAAAACAGAAGAAAATTCTAGAACTCCTTCATTTAATGAGAATGATGACTCACCACTTTGGATAAATATTTCTAGATTTGTGATTACCAAAGATTCACCTTGGGAATTAAGTAAGGGACTCTTAAACAAATGGAGCAATCAAGAGAAGACATATATGAGATTCTAGAATGCCCCATTAAATGCAAGGATGAGTCATCCCACCTAGGTGTCCATCTGAAGATTTGGTAATGATGGCTTGAGATTTAACTTGGAGAAGAAGTTGGTGACTCGTAAGCCTAGGTGTCAATCCGAAGATTTGGTAATGATGGCCTGATATTTACCTTGGAGAAGAAGTTGGTGACTCATGAGCCTAGTTGTCCGTGAAAGATATGGTCATCATTACCATAAGATTTTCCTAGAGAACAAGTAGGTCAAGTCATGATGACATAGTATAAATGGTCAAATAGGAATGAAACAAGTAAGCTTCCAATCATTACATTAGGCCATTAGGCGTGCCACCTTATAAAATAACCTTGGCACCTTGCAACTTAGGCTTGCCACTTAAGCATTCTAGGCAGGACACTTGGAAACTTAAGATTGGACCGCTTGGCTTAGTAGTGATGGTACCAAGGGGCGATAAATAGGAGGAGCCCTCTTCATTTCTTCACCTTGCCTCTCATTTCCTCCTTCCTCCTTCTCCTTGGATGCCCCCCCTCTCCTTCTCCTTTCTCTCAGCCTTGGATCCTCGATCCCTCAAGCTAATCTAAGTTGATCTTCAAGGTTGCCAAGGTAAGTAAGATCCCGATGTCTCCTCTAGGGCGGTAGTCTCCATTGTCGAGCCTAATTAGGTTCTCACCCGTTAAGTCGTGGGTAGGATGTTAGATCTTTTGTATGGTCTTGCTCATGTTTGTGCTATAATGTGTGCTTGAATTGTTCATGCTCGGAATGAGGTCAAGGTTCGTTCGGATTGAGTTCATCGCAAGACAAGTCACCCCAAACCATAAGGCCTTGGTTTAAGCATAAATAGGATGCCGGGTCCAAGTCTCGCTTGGTGCGGGGGTTGCCTAAGGTCGCAAGGTCCTAAGTCGACATTGAGGCGTGTTGATCTTATGCCTTGATCGGTACGGGGATCACCCAAATCCATTAGATCTTGGTAAGGCACCAAGCATGTCGATTTCCATAGTTCAAGTGGACACGGGGACTTTGTTCTTGGCGTTGAATGAAACCGCGAGCCAAGGGTCATTCTCGATACATGTGTATTCACATTGGGATGGAGTAGAGGTCCATCAAGCTTGGGATCGTCACCTAAGCGAGGTGTACCCAAGCCTCGAGGTCTTAGATCGGTATTGAGGCGTACCGTTTCCGAGCCTTGTCTGGTGTGGGGATCGGCGTTAAGTGATTGATTCAATGTACGGACCAAAGATCATTCCTAACATGTTTGTTAGTGAGATATAAGAAACTCGTGACACACATGCATGAATGAACATGCCTTTTGGCCATGCATGTGTTGACTAAAAGAAAAGATAAGAACCGACTTGTGTGATGCACGTATGCGTGTGCACTTAAAGAGGAAAAAGCGTCCGTCGTCACATAGCATTGGCAGCGATGCCTCGTTCATTGAACAGGATGTTCTGGTTGAGCTAGGAAGCCCTAAAAGTATGGGATGCCTGGCTTGATGGCCGGATGCCCTGGTTAAGCCAAGAAGCCCCTGAAAGCATGGGATGCCTAGCTTGATAGCCAGATGCCCTGGTTGAGTCAGGAAGCCCCTGAAAGTATGGGATGCCTAGCCTGAGGCCAAATGCTCAGCCCACGGCTGGAAGCCCTTGAAAGTGTGGGAAGAACCGTTTATACATTTAATGAACTTATTGAATATGTTACTATGTGATGTTGATAAGCTTGTTGGTGAAATAGCTTAATTGATCTGCCATTGACATTGTTTATGAGTGTTGTACTTGCTAGGTTTTGATGATGAGATGCTTTCCTAGTAGAGAACTAGGAATTTTACTTACAGAGTTTCCCCAAAACTCACCCCCTCATCTTTTAGTCTAGTAGATATGAAAATCTCACGTTAGTTTTAGGAGCTGTAGTCATGCTAAAGGAGATAGGGTTTCCCCTAGCCTATATGGAGAACTGGTATTGTGGTGTAAAAAGAAAAGAGGGCTCGTAGAGAAAAGGGCTTGTAAAAACATCGTTATGATATAAATTAGTGCGTTCTGTGTGATGTATGTCCCAATCTTCCAGTTGTTGTTTGTCCGAGGAGTTGTTTATTCACGTTTTTGCATGTGCATGATAATAAGATAAAAAGAATCAGGATGGTGACTAGCCTGGGACGTCATGAAAATAACCCCTGTCGCCTGTGACCCTATAGATGGAGTTGGAGTTGTGACAGTTTTGGTATCAGAGCGGGGTTATTATTTGGAGTGATAATGTGCGCTAGGATTTGTGGGATAGAATATTAGGAAGATCACATGTATGATATGTGATTGTTTGCTTGATTGTTCTTTCTTCATGAAAGTGGTGATTACTAAGTTTGGTTGTCTTGTAGACAATTCCTTTAGAACTCTATGGCTGTATTCCTTAGCAACTAGTGTGAGTTCCCAAGATGTAGCGATTGCCCTTAAAAAAACCCCCCAGGACCTGAATGCTTCAAAAGGAAAATCGAGGCAAGACCCCTAACTTGATGGAATTATGCAAGTTCTAACTAATGTTTAGAGCTTGATGGAACAGTAGGTTCAATAACAACGAGCCTCTGTTTCCACTAACGCCTTGATGTTTGGAAACAAAAATAGAAATGGCGAATGCCCTATGCAATGATTGGTTGAACAATTCTTAAAGCCACGACCCCAAAGTTTCTGGGATGGGAGATCCCAAAGAAGTTGAAATCAGAGTGGCGTAACGGAAGTAGGGCGAAGTTGAAGTTTCCAATAGAGTATTGGCATGGCTCCGTTTGAGGTGTTATATGGTTGTAGTTGCAGAACTCCAACTTGTTGGAATGAGGTCTAGGAAAAGAAGCTTACTGGTCCTGAGTTGGCATAGGTTACTACTGAGGCAGTGCAGGTAATTAGAAATTAGAGTTGCCCAGAGTAGGCAAAAGAGTTATGCAGACAAGAGACGAAAGCCTCTAGAATTCTAAGTAGGAGATCACGTATTCCTTAAGGTGTCTCCACTAAGAGGTATGTCTCATTTTGGAGAGAAAGGTAAGTTGAGTCCACAGTACATAGGACCCTTTGAAATCCTAGAAAGGATACGGAATATGGCCTATCGGTTGGCATTGCCACCGAAACTTGCTCAAGTACATGATGTAATCCCCATGTCCATGCTAAGAAAGTATGAGCTAGATCCGGCACATGTGCTCAACTTCGAGGAGAACGAGGTGGACAATCAAGGGTCGTATATTGAGGAGCTAGTGCGGATTGTGGATACACGTGAGTAAGTAATCAGAAACAGGGCCATTCCCTTAGTCAAGGTCCTATGGAAGCACCGTGGAATAGAAAAGGCTACCTAGGAAAGTGAAGAAGTCATGAGGCGCAAATACCCTCGCCTATTTTAAGTACCCAGGTACGTTATGAAATTTCGGGGATGAAATTTTTAAAGGGGGGGAGAATTGCAACATCCTCGATTCCGACCCCATGAGGATCAGCCATAAGGACCTAAAAGGATCAATCATGGGCCATTGACCATGGATCGATCAGTTCGACTGGCAAGAAATCACGCATTGATCATGATCGACTGACCGACCGATCAACCGACCGACCAACCTACCAGTCACGAATTGGTTGATGTGTCGACCATGAATTTCTACCTACCATACCAATGGGATAGGATCACCAGCTCATAAGATGACTTTTTGATCACGAGAATTGGTCATGGGATGATTTTGGATTAGTGGATGGTCATGGGTCGATCGGATTGGTTGGAGTTTCTAGTTGTGGGTGATTCTGCCCGGTTATGCATCGATACACGGACCATCTGAATTGACCAAATGTGATTTCCTTCAGACCAAAAATGCATCATTCCCTATTTAATTCTTACTGATCAAAATGGAATCTCGAATTGGTGATGCTCGATCATGGATTGGTAATGCACCGACCATGAACCCTACCGATGGATCGGGTGCCAATCGGAATGAGCCCAGGGATACACTCGGCTATTCCGTCACTTATTCTAAGGTTCATGGGTGCCTTGGCTTTGTGTTAGGCCATGGGTAACCTTAGAATATGTCTTGAACCAATTAAAGGACAACCAACCTTATTGGCCGACTGACCATCCAAAGGAACAGTTTGGGCGAATATGGGACGTAAGGGCCGAACCTCGGGTGTACGTGATTCGGTTTTTTGAGGTGTATCTAATGATCCTTTTTCTAGCCCCAAAATCAACTTGGATGATAGAACTCTTTAGACCGCCTTCTTGATGAAGAAAATGACAAAACAGAAGAAAATTCTAGAACTCCCTCATTTAATGAGAATGATGACTCATCACTTTGGATAGATATTTCTAGATTTGGTAATGATTACCAAAGATTCTCCTTGGGAATTAAGTAAGGGACTCTTAGAAAAATGGAGCAATCAAGAGAAGACATATATGAGATTCTAGAATGCCTCATTAAATGCAAGGATGAGTCATCCTGCCTAGGTGTCCATCTAAAGATTTGGTAATAATGGCTTGAGATTTACCTTGGAGAAGAAGTTGGTGACTCATAAGCCTAGGTGTCCATAAAAGATATGGTCATCATTACCATAAGATTTTCTTAGAGAACAAGTAGGTCAAGTCATGATGACATAGTCTAAATGGTCCAATAGGAATGAAACAAGTAAGCTTCCAATCATTACATTAGGCCATTAGGTGTGCCACCTTATAAAATAACCTCGGCACCTTGCAACTTAGGCTTGCCACCTAAGTATTCTAGGCGGGACACTTGGAAACTTAAGATTGGACCGCTTGGCTTAGTAGTGATGGTACCAAGGGGCTATAAATAGGAGGAGCCCTCTTCATTTCTTCACCTTGCCTCTCATTTCCTCCTTCCTCCTTCTTCTTGGATGCTCTCCCTCTCCTTCTCCTTTCTCTCAACCTTGGATCCTCAATTCCTCAAGCTAATCTAAGTTGGTCTTCAAGGTTGCCATGGTAAGTAAGATCCCTATGTCTCATCTAGGGCAGTAGTCTCCATTGTCGAGCCTAGTTAGGTGCTCACCCGTTAAGCCGTGGGTAGGATGTTAGAACTTTTGTATGGTCTTGCTCATGTTTGTGCTGGAATGTGTGCTTTAGTTGCCATGCTCGGAATGAGGTCGAGGTTTGTTCGGATTGAGTTCATCACAAGACAAGTCACCCCAAACCATAAGGCATTGGTTTCGGCATAAATAGGATGCCGGGTCCAAGTCTCGCTTGGTGCGGGGGTCGCCTAAGGCCGCAAGGTCCTTAGTCGACATTGAGGCGTGTCGATCTTATGCCTTGATCAGTACGGGGATCATCCAAATTCATGAGATCTTGGTAAGGCACCAAGCATGTTGATTTCCATAGTTCAAGTGGACACGGGGACTTTGTGCTTGGCGTTGAATGAAACTGAGAGCCGAGGATCATTCTCGATACATGTGTATTCAAATTGAGATGGAGCAGAGGTTCATCAAGCTTGGGATCATCACCTAAGCGAGGTGTACCCAAGCCTCAAGGTCTTGGATCGGTATTGAGGTGTACCGTTTCCTAGCCTTGTCCAGTGCAGGGATCGGCGTTAAGTGATTGATTCAATTTATGGACGAAAGATCTTTCCCGACATGTTTGCTAGTGAGATATAAGAAACTCGTGACACTCACGCATGAATGAACACGCCTTCGGGCCATGCATGTGTTGACTAAAAAAAGAAGATAAGAACCGACTTGTGTGATACACGTATGCGTGTGCACTTAAAGAGGAAAAAACGCTTGTTGTCACATAGCGTTGGCGGCGATGCCTCGTTCATTGAACGGGATGCCCTAGTTAAGCGAGGAAGCCCCTGAAAGTATGGGATGTTTGGCTTGATGGCTGGATGCCCTGGTTAAGCTAGGAAGCCCTTGAAAGCATGGGAAGCCCCTGAAAGCATGGGATGCCTAGCTTGATGGCCGGATGGTCTGGTTGAGGCAAGAAGCCCCTGAAAGCATGGGAAGCCTCCGAGAGTATGGGATGCCCGGCGTGAGGTGGATGCCCAGCCCGTGGCTGGAAGCCCTTGAAAGTATGGAAGGAACTGTTTATACGGTTAATGAACTTATTGAATATGTTACTATGTGATGTTGATAAGCTTGTTGGTAAAATAGCTTAATTGATCTGGCATTGACATTGTTTGCGAGTGTTGTACTTGCTAGGTTTTGATGATGAGATTCTTTCCTAGTAGAGAAGTAGAAATTTTACTTATTGAGTTTCCTCAAAACTCACCCCCTCATCTTTTAGTTTTGTAGATATGGAAATCTCACGTTAGTTTTGGGAGCTGTAGTCATGCTAAAGGAGATAGGGTTTCCCTTGGTCTATATGGTGAACTTGTATTGTGATGTAAAAAGAAAAGAGGGGCCTGTAGAGAAAGGGCTTGTAAAAGCATGGTTATGATATAAATTAGTGCGTTCAATGTGATGTATGTCCTAGTTTTCCAGTTATTATTTGTTCGGGGAGTTGTTTGTTCACGTTTTCGCATGTGCATGATAACAAGATAAAAAGAATTAGGACGGCGATGATCCTGGGACGTCGCAAAGATAACCCCTGTCACTTGTGACCCTGGAGATGGAGTTGGGGTCATGACAAGTTCTTCCCAACCTTAAATGCTTGATGAATCATTGGCCTAGAAGATTTAATGAAGGATGGTCTTGGAAGACCATTAGGGGCGCGACCTTTTCTCCATAGACTTGCCACCTTTGGTTTCTTGAGTTTTGACTTTGATTTCCAGTTTTCAAAACTACTGACCTCACCATTTTCCGATTTAATAAAGATTTTTATGATTCGAATTTGGTAAAAATTCCTTCATAAAAGTTATTAAAACATCTTCATCTATAACATGCTTTAATTTCTGCTTTTTTTGAGATAAAATGCCTGGTATGAAATCCTAATCATTTACCATGTTAAAACTGTCCAACTAGGCAAAAACAATGACCTGTTTGTTTTCTCGATTTTAATAAAATCTTCCCTTTCAAATTTAGATACACTTTCTTCACAAAAGTTGTAAAGGACATCCATGTCTACAACATGTACAAATTTCAAAGTGTTTTATGAATATTTAGATTTTGAAAGGGGTTTTCTTATGAGGTCATTGAATCTGTTCAATGGACGAACTTTTGGGTTATGTTCGATGATTTGTTACTCTTTGCACAACACGAATTGGACTTACATTCCTTCACAAAAAAATGTTATTTTCTCCACAACATATCAAATTTTTATAATTTTTCGAGCCCGTTTGATAAGGTAGTGACACTGATTTCAGAAGTTGCTCGAAACTATTCTTCACCTTAGAGTCTTCATAGGAAGGGCTACACACTAAGCTTGAGGAGCAAACCAATCTATAGTCTTCTTGGCTTGAAGATAAGAATGTACTAAATGCTCTTGAACTTTAGTGCATCAATGCTAGGATAAGTCATACGCTTAGGTGTTCCTATATGATTAGGGCCAATCATTCTCCTAATTTGAGACTTGAAAAACAAGTTGTCCAAAGTCCAAGTTTCTTGATGACAAGTTGAAGACATTAATGACTTTGGAAGCTAGTCATTAATGAAAGAGGGTGATTCAACATCTTAGGTGTCCCTATAAACTTAGGTTATCATAACCCTAGTATGAGCCTTGGAAGACAAGTAGCCTAAAACATAAGTTATCTCATGCCCTTATCCTCTCTCACCACTTCTCCCACTTCGATCTCACTCTCACGCTCACACTCTCATCATGCCACTGCCTAATCGGATGGCCAACTCTTGGCAAAACCATAATTAGTTCATCGAAGGTAAGTAGAATTCCTGACCATTGGCTATGGCGATATGCTACATCGTCAATTTTAGTTGTGTGCTTACCCATGAGTAGTTGTTTATATATTACGAGTCCATTTTATATGGTTTGCTCATGTGTTGGTTGATTTATGCTCGGGACACGAACGAGTCTCACTTGGTCTCGAACCAGCGTTAAGACGTGACAGATCGAACCTCGCTTAGCTATGGATGGAGATTGAGGTGTATCAATTCGAGCCTTGCTTGATGGAGGGTCGATATCTAGACGAGGTAGTCCAAGACATGCATCTTGAGTCATGCCCAGCATATTATGTAGTTGCGTTATCGTAATACATAACACACACTTGTTTGAGCATGCCCTCGGACTTTGTATGTGTAGGTTAAGATGGAAGATAATAAACCGGCATGTGCAACACATGATATGTGATCATTAAATGAAAGAAGAAGATCGTCGTCACATAGCGTTGACGGCAATGCCTTGTTCGTGAGAATGGGATGCCCTAGTTAAGCCAGGATACTTGGGTTGAGCCCAGATGTCTCAGGTGAGCTAGCTTCCGGATGCCTCGGTTGAGCTAGGATGCCCTGGTTGAGCCAGGATGCCTAGCTTGAAGCTAAATGCCTCGACTGAACCGGGATGCCCTAATTGAGTTATGATGTATGTTAATGAACCTTTTATGCATGCCAATATGTTTATTACTAGGTCATTTAGTGTATTCATGGATAAATCGAAGATAAGCATCCATAGAAGTTACGCCGAAAGGATACATATATGTAGTCGAGGTAAAGTAGTAATATTGCTTTCAATCTGCCATCGATATTGTAATACGAGTACTGTACATGCTAGATTTGATGACGAGATGTCATCTTAGTAGAGGATTATAGGTTTTTACTTACTGAGTCTTGGAGCCACTCCTTGTTTTCTAGACTTATAGGCATGGAAGCCTCACGCTAGTTTGAGAGCTATAGTCACACCAGGGGAGATAGGAATTCCTTTGGCCTACATAAATATATAAGGATGATGTAAAAAGGAGAGGCCCGTAGAAAGGGCTTGTAAATATACTAGTGTAATATAGTAGTAGTATGCTTTGTGTAGTGTTTTTCAAGCTACTTGTTTGTTGTATTGTGGTAAGGTGTCAATGTTGTAACACTTCCATGTGCTTAAATCGAAAATTAAAAAAAAAAAAAAGGTCAATGATGCGCCTGGGATGTTGCAATGATAACCCCGCGACTTGGAGTTGGGGTCATTACTCAAACTCTAGAAAATTAATCATATGAGGCTTCTTATCTAGGATAGCTCTAACAACACAAAAATTGAATCTAAATTCAAGTTATGTAGCACAACAGCTAAGCCGATGTTTAGAAAATCTACTTGCGAAAACTAAGTCGCAAGCTAAACATCGATGGTGGGTGAACAACGGCGCAAGGGATAATGGTGGACGATGGCAATGACGTGGTGGCATAGCGACGGTGGATGGCGGTGGTGGCGTGAGAGGCTGAGAGAGGGAGAGAAAGAGATGGAGAGAAGCGTGTGAGAAGGAGAGGAGAGATGGGGGTTGTGACATCCTGAAATTCGATCCCGTTTCGATAAAATGAAATGTGCATATCGTCGGCGTGCTTATGGTCCTTTTTCTCTGAGCTGATCACTCACGAGTTAACTAACCTATTGGGTGAAGCCATTAAGGGATATATTCACGGTAAAATCCCTAAAAGCTACCTAATTTGTTGGATTGGACTAAAATCGCGGCCAATCGATTTTAACCATGAAATTTAATTCGGTTTTGGGAATCGAATATTCGAGCGTGTCACAATTCATTTTTTTGGACCGTCTCATCGCCTATCAATTTATTGACGAGTCCGAAATTTCAATAAAGAAATTATCGGAAGAAAAATTGAAGACCGAAAGAAATTAAAAAGGGAATGAGAAAAGGAAGATAATAGAAGTAATAAGAAAATTATGTTTTCTTATTAAAATAGTATTATTATTTTTCTTTTCTTTTTCTCTCTCTTTCCCCCTTCATGCGCAGCCCCTCCCCACCATCGAATGCCCCTTGTCAAATTGAAATTGGCTTCTCTTCTCTCTCTCTCTTCTTTTTACTTTTGACCAGTCAAATTCTCTTATCTCTTCTCTCTCTTATCCCTTCTTCTCTCTCCTCTCTCTTCTCCCCCACTCTCCCTCGTAACCGACTTCTTCTTCTTCCTTCTTCTTTGTGCGAACCAGAAGCCGAAGAAGACAGAAGTAGCAGCCACCGTAGTTTGAAGACAGGAGCAGCTCCGCCGCTCACCGCCCGCCTCCACTTCTCCCTCGCCCCCTTAGCTGTCGTCACCACCCCCTTCTCCTCTTCTGTTTCGTGCGATGACTAGCAGAGACAAAAGAGGAAGCGCCCCGAGACGCGTCGCTGAAGACCAGCCGCCGTTGCCGCTGCACCGGAGCCGAACCACCCGCGCGCCCGCCGCTCGCCGCCGTCTGGCCGTCCGCGCGCGTCCCCGCGTCCATCGCTTGCTGCCGTCCCTGCCGTGCGACCCAATTTCTGTTCGGCCTCTGTTCAGCCACCGTGAGTGGCTGAGTAGGCCGCCGGAGCCGCTGTGTAGCCTCGTCGGACCGCCGCCTATCTTCCCGACCCCTTGCCGCCCCCAACCCTCTCTTTTTCTCTCTATTTTGCAGCTGATCCAGCAAACCCGCGAGTGGGTTTCCAGCCGGTTCGTGGGCTGTTTTGGGCCATTTTCGGGCCCCGGATCCGTGAGTCACTTTGGGAAGAATCGTTCCTCGCGTCGCCCTCGTCGGATTGATCCGATTTGCGCGCGATTTGGTGAGTAATCTCACTAATCCAGGATTAGTTGGCTAATTATACTTAAGGTTGGTTTAGTTTTAATTAATTATGTTTAGGTTGTTAGATTATAATAAATTAACAATTATTAGTCAATTGTGATGCGATTTAGATAAATTGAATGTGTAATTAGCAAGTAGACGTGGTCTACTATTTATTGGAAGTATCTCGGGATTTTTCCCGACCCTTAGTGGGCTCCAATTAGGCTTTTCGGGCCTAAGTGGAATTTTTAGTATTTAAATATTAATTTTCGGAATTAAATTAAATAATTATTTATTTTCCGAAAATTCAACTGAGATGGCCCGGGACCGGAATATTATGCTGATGACTGTGGTGAAGTCCGTTTGTTTAATCGGGCTTTATTTTGAGATAAATTGAATTTTTAATATTAATTATTTAATTTTCGAAATTAATTAATTATTTAATTAATTATTTTTCAGAAATTAAGATGTTGATGGCCGACGATCGAAATCTCGTGCTGATTGTCGTGGCGCAGTCCGTTTATTTATTTGAGCTCTACGTTGTATGAAATTAAATAAATTGTGATGATTTAGGGATTTACCCTAATTTGATTGGAATCGATTGAGATTGAATTATTGATTGGTGATTGGCCAAGTATGTTATTCAGCATTTATAATGCTTTGTTGAGTTGATTTAATTATTTGATTGAGAAATCGTTGGGCATTGGTTGTCGGTATTGAAAGTAGATTGGTAATCACTTGAAAGAAAACACGTGGGCTCGGTGAATTGGAATATCACCTGGAGAATGCACGTGAATTCAGTGGTTGAATATGTCACCTTGGCGAAAAGGTCGCCTGAGAGAATGCACGTGGCTCGGAGACTTGGTATGTCGTCCTGGAGAATGCACGTGGCTCGGTGACAGAGTTTGGCATCTAAAAGGGCACGTGGCTCGGTGAATTGATGCATCACTTTAGTAAGCGAGTACCTTAGAGAATGCACGTGGGCCCAGGCATCTAAAAGGATACGTGGCTTGGTGATCTGATGCGTCACTTTGGTAAGCGAGTACCTTAGAGAATGCACGTGGGTCCAGTGTTTGAGAACGGCATCTAAAAGGAGACGTGGCTCAGTGATCTGATGCGTCACTTTGGTGAACTAGTGCCTTAGAGAATGCACGTGGGTCAAGTATTCGGAAATAGCATCAAAAAGGGCATGTGGCTCGGTGACTTGATGTACCACCTTGGCGAAGAGGTCGCCTTAGAGAATGCACATGGGCCCGAGGTTCGAGGCATGTGGCTCAGAGACTTGGAATGTCGTCCTTGAGAATGCACGTGGCCTAGCTTTTAGATACTCCTCCGTGGAGAATGATTTGTGTGACATGTAATCGATTGGTTCGATTTGTTTGGAGTAAATGGGTGCCTATTGTGAATTGTACTGACTTGCAGGTGGGATCTGAGGCCAAGGTAAGTCCTCTGCTTTGTGCGTGTTTAGGCAGCCTATAGTATAATGGTTTACTAATCGGGCTTAGTGGGGTAGAACTCACTGAGACGTAGTCTCATCCCAATTTGGGGAAAATCATTTCAGGACCCCGATGAGGAGCTGAGGAGGAGAAGTCTGGGAAGGAGATCTTGGAGGTGAAACTTGAGGGGAAGGATTTTGAAAGAAGAAGATAATACCGAGATGGGCCTTGAGTATGGTCTGGATGGATTGAGATCCTATCTTCTTTTGAGATCTCCATTTTGATGTGAATAGTTATGAAGTGATTTGTGTTTTGTATAAAAGTTTGGTTATAAATTTCAATATGAAAAATATGGCCCTGCTTTTCTATCCCATCGTTTTATTGTCTGGGGATTTGAACTGCTTCCGCATGTGCTTAATAAATGAAAAAATTCGGCGATACATTGTCCTGGGATATCGCATTATAAAATCGACCAAGGGAGAAGGATGTGTGCGTGCCCGAGGATCGGGGCGTGACAGGGGTGGTCGGCCAAAGTGAGGGGGAGAGAGAGGGAGAGAAAGAGAGGGAAATCTAAGGAAAGAAGAAGAACTAAGAGAAGATTATGATTGAGGAGAGAGAAAGGGGGCCTATCTTGCAGTAATTGCATCTCTCAAATATTTTCTTAAGCCAATATTGTCTTCTTGGCTTGAAGAACAAGAATGGATCTTAACCACACAATTGTCCAAGCTTGTACATAAAGTTTCCAAAGCCAATTAATGCATTTAGTTCAAGAACAACTAGCTTAGTTGCAACAACTAAGCTTGTTCTTCCTCCTTGTTCCCTCCAAAGTGGCGCCAATCCCTTTTAGAATGGCCACTTGATTTTTGATATCACTCAATTTAATCTCAAGAAGCTATATTAGTCTCATATCTAGGGCAACTTAAGTCTATATCCTTAAATTAGCACAAGCCCCCACTTAATGTGCTTATGGACTAAGTTATATCATCTCAAACAGATAAGAATGTCTTGAGAACATCTACGATCGATATCCGTAATTAGATAAGGGTTTATGGCTAATTTTAATCGGAAACAACCTTAACGTGACCTATGTGAATTTGGGTGGCATTGGCGGAACTTGCACAGTCAGTAGGGCAGTCAATGGATTGGGTTAGGTCGGGCTTTAATGTTACCCAAACCAACCCGAATCATAAGGGCAGTGTGTTCTGACCCAACCCGAATCGACCCAAAAAAGCATAATACCCCAAGCAATAATTCAGGTCTGGTCGGGTCAGGGTCCGGGTTCGGGTCGGGTTTCGGGTTTACCCTTTTTTCTTCTCTTCTTTATCACCCAATGAATTTCCCATTGGGTTCGCGTTGCCTTAGATTATCGATTATTATCTTGTATGTGAAGGAATTGATCCTGCGGCCTCATCTCTTTAACAATTATAGTGGGATTGTTATGTGGTTTTCCATATAATTATACTAGGATTGTTATTTGCCTTAATCTAGTAAAAGAGAACCTTTAAAATATCTTTGAAACCCGAGGAGATGCTATCGCTTCTGCTTGGGAATCTTGACAAGTGAGACTATTTTATGGATTACATCAAATAACTCCCTATGCATTTATTCTGAAATGCATCAGTTAACGGAGTTCTCGTTGGTACACACCCAGTGGCATTAGTCGTGTGAAATCAGTCCTGTCAACATGCCGCCGGTTGCACAGTTTGCATATGGGATATTATATTAATGGAGAGAAGATTGAGCTGTTTTGTGAAAGTATAAGGAGAAACCGGCTGAATAACGAGGTGTGAATGTAGCAAAACAACCAAGATCAGAAACTATTGCAACGAAAAAAGGCTTGCGACATTAACTAATTTGGCAAACGAAGGTAATAATCGTTCCTCAATTTTGGAGTGAGACTCTAGTTAACAAAATAGAAATGCAATTGTTGATTTTACGTTCTGCATAAGGCGTGAACCAGCAAAGGGATTGACCTTGCCAGACCCAATCCTCAAAATGAGGCTTAAGTTGTAGGCTTCTTGCATTCAATGTTAAAATTGAGGATGTGTAAGATCCATCTAAGAGATTCTAAAAGCATTCATTATCGTTCGAGCAATATCGATGAGTTATCAAGTTGAATGCGACTGAGCTTATGGCGGGAGCCTCTCTTGCATGTCTTAGCATTGACAATGCCGATTTCTGGATTGGAGCTTTTTCTCATCATGAATAATAATGAACTACCATGCAGGCATGGCAGAGGATGCTGATTTTGCCTAGCTCTCACCTCGTTCTCTACATTTTCTCTTATGGTTTACGGATGAATTGTGAAGATCGAGACTGTAGGGATTGTCAGATTCCCTAAAACCGGATTCGACACTAAATCGAACCCCTAAAACGAATGCAGAAGACGAGCCCAGGAAAAACACATGCATCACCGATCCTAAGGCACATCACATAATTGAACGTACTTTGTTAGTCACAGATTAAACACCGACGCCGATATGAGGAAGAGAAACCGATCCCGTTCGATCTGATGACGTCAATTGGCTTGAAGGGAAGATGGCGTCGCCTTTTTCTCACTGTTTTTCTTTTGGAGGAAGAGAGGAAGGAGGAATGTACGTAATATGTCAAAAGATGTGTTCCTCCCTCTCTTTTTTCCCTTATATACGTCCCCTCCAAAAAGAAACGTACCCCTTCATCATATCCCTCCATCCATGGGCCCTAATCTTGTGGGCTGGGCTTTTAGGCCCAACATGAGCGGACGGGCCAACTTAGGCCCATCACATTAAATAAAACCATCAGAGACTTTAACAACATTACAATCTTGTGATGCAAAATCAAGAGAAACTCTACATCTACAATGTGAAAAGGTAACTGCAAACTTTATATATTAAACAAGTTCATGCACATTTTCTCTCCTAAGTTGTATAATTTCAGGGCGTCGCTAGTAGATTGTTATCTGAGGATTGAGCAAGTGCAAACATCGAATCAATGCTAATTCATCAATATCAACATCCATTCACAGCATCACTCATGTTTATTTCACGAAAATTGCTCATTTTCCTGAGAGTGTATCATCATGTAGTCAAATTTCTTACCGAATCTAGTTACAGAACAAGAAGCTCATATGGATCATCCTCAATAGTCATCATCTATATAAAAGCAAAATCATATCTTTTTCCCCTCAATCCAAGACACCGAACGAGAATCTCCACAATTCGCACTCTTATTATACAAAGCAAGACACCGAAAAGCAAGGTCACTTCCCCTCCCCGTCCTCCCTCTCAAAAGACCACGTGGAACTGTGGTGCGTCGGAGCTCGCTACAGGTAAGACCTCTAAGCGGCAGGGCTCGAGGTCGTTGGAGACGGGGTAGTACCTAGGCGAGGGTGACCTTGTTGGTAGTGGCGGCGACGGACCCAAACTCGAAGACGGTGATGTTGGCCAGCTGAGGGACCTTGACGACGCTGTTCATGCCAGGAGCTTTGGAGGGCGAGCTTGGGGTGGTCAAGGCGCTGGAAGGTGTAGTCATTGGGAGAAGGCAGGGTCGTCGTAGGGTCTTCTGAGAGAGAGGAGGAGAACGTTTTAGGGGTCGTTGCAGGATCTTCTGAGAGGGAGGAGGAGAACGTGTTTGGGTGAGAGAACGTGTTTTGAGTCAATAATGTGTTTAAAGCCGAACAATATTTCGACCCTAACCCGACCTGAAACATGTATGTTGGCTTGTTTTATAATCGTCACTCGAACAATATTAAGACCTGAAACATGTACTCAACTTGTTTCGGGTTTGGTTTGAGTTTGGATCATGTTCAAGTAGGGTCGGGTCGGGTTTTTGGATACCTCTAGCAACCAGACCCGAATCAAGTTCAATGCTTATCCAGGGTTTTATGTGTAACCTATATTTGAGTCAGGTCGATCCATGAATGACCCTTGATTGTCATGTAATTGAGTAAGATCGATCGACTTGCCTTAGGCTCACGGTCACACGGAATTGGATTAGGGTCCTTCACAAACGGCACATTGACCATGTAGTGTCACCCGCGATCGGCATATGTTCGAGCTAAATCGATCTATATATGTCCGTTAATCGACTCATGATGGCATGTGATCGTTTGTAGTGATCCTTATGGTTGAATGATCTTTTTCGTGGTTGAACGCTCCAGTCTATCGCTACCCTGATCCTAGGTCGCTTTGCCCTTAATCAGCTAGTTGGCTCATGAATAATCCTTAAGATTAAGTCATAACCTATCTTCGTTACTAGCATATCGATCATTAGTCCATTCTTCATGGCCGAGATAGGGGTCCGAGTTGAAGATGTCATAACTCTTCCCCTCTAAAAGAAATTTCATCCTCGAAATTTAATGACATACCTGATTCCTCAAACAAATGTAGGTATTGGAGCCTCATTGATTTATCACTTTCCCAATTTGCTCTTTCCATTCCGTGATGTTGCCAAATGACTTTAACTAAGGAAATAGTCTTTTTCTGTAGCACTTGCCCTTTTCTATTCGCGATCTACATTGCTCCTCAACATAGGACACTCTATTGTCCACTTCAATCTCTTTGAAGTTTAGCACATGTACCGGATCAGGTTCATACTTTCTCAATATAGATACATCAAACATGGCATGTACTTGAGCAAGTCTAGGCAAAAGTGTCAACCTGTAGGCCAAATTCCCTATTCTTTCTAAAATCTCGAAGAGTTATATGTACCTTGGACTTTGCTTCCCTTTATTGCCGAAATGCGACGTACCTTTCATAGGTGACACCTTAAGAAAGACGTGATCACCTGCTTAGAATTCTAAAGGTCTGCGTCGCCTATCCACATAACTTTTCTGGCAACTTTGTGCAGTCCTGAGTCTCTCTCTAATCACTCACTGCATCTACTAATAGCTAACTAACTCTGGCCCAGTGATCCTTCTTTCCTTGACCTCATCCCAACAGACTGAGTTATGCAAGATCGATCGCATAGCGCTTTGAAATGTGCCATCTAGATACTCTTTGGTAACTATTGTTGTAGGCGAATTCAACAAGATGTAATTGCTCTTCCCAACCTCCTTTAAAGTCAAGAACATAAGCTTTAGCATGTCTTCAATTGTTTGGATCATTCTTTCTAATTGGCCATCAGTCTATGGATGATAGCCCGTGCTATACTGAAGCTTCGTTCCCATGGTAGTTTAAAGGCTCTTCCAAAATGTGGTAGTGAACTTACGATCTCTATCTGAAGTAATCGTCACTGGTACTCCATGAAGGCGAATTATCGATCGGAATACAACCTTGCATATTCTTCCAATGAGAAATCCTTTCGTATGAGCAAGAAATGGGTTGACTTGGTCAGCTTGTTGACTATTACCCAAATAGAATTGTGACCTCTTTAGCTCCTCAGAAGTCCCATAACAAAGTCCATCATGATGTGCTCCCATTTCGACTCTGAAATTTCTAGTGGTTGTAACAATCCACCCGGCTTGCAATGTTGTGCCTTTACTTACTAACACGTCAAACATTTGGTGATGTGTTTGATGATATCAACCTTCATGCCGTTCCACTAGTAGTATTGTTGAAGATTTCGGCACACCTTCGTGCTACCTGGATGTATACTATAATTGCTTCGGTGAGCTTCCGATAAGATTTCGTCCTTAAGTTCCGCATTGTTGGATACACATGATCACCCACAGAATTTCAATACGGCGTCTTCCATCACTTGGAAATCTGGCCTTTTCTTTTCCGCGATTTCAAATTTTCTAGATCTTAGGATTGTCTTGTTGCAATGGATTGATCTTTGACCATACCTCCGCTTCGATTATGAGAGTAGCCAAAAGACTATAAAGATGTTTTCACTCGAATCTGTACTCCTAATCTCGAACTCCTTCAAGAAGACTCTATCCTTGAACCATCAATTACGCGATAGTTGACTTTCGATTGAGAGCGTCCGCTACTTTGTTAGCTTTATGGGGTGATAAAGAATATCATAGTCATAGCCCTTGAGAAGTTCCATCTAACATCGTTCTCTCATATTTAGTTCCTTATAGGAGAACAAGTACTTCAGGCTTTGGTGGTCCATATAGATCATGAACTTTTCTCCATACAAATAATGTCTTCAAATCTTCAAGGTAGAGATGATTGCTACCAATTTAAAATCCTAAGTTGGATAATTTAGCTCATATGGCCTCAGTTGTTTAGACGTATAGGCCACCACTCTTATGTATTGCATTAACACATAGCCTAGTCCTTTATGAGAGGCATCACCATAGATCTCATAATCTCCTGGATCATAGGATATTGTTAGAACTAGAGCGAAAGTCAGCTTCCATTTAAGTTCTTGGAAGCTACTCTCATACTTATTCGTCCACTCAAACTTTATGTCTTTCTTTAGCAGTTTTGTCAAATGAGTGACTATGCTGGAAAATTGTTCCACAAATCGTCGATGATATCTAGCCAAACCTAGGGAATTTTGAATTTCTGTCATTATCGTTGTCCTTGGCCAGCTTATAACTTTCTTTTATCTTAGTTGGATCCACAGCTATTCTTTCTCCTGATATCACATGTCCAAGAAAAACTACTTGGTTGAGCCAAAACTTGCATTTATTGAATTTCATGTATAGTGTGTGTTCTCGAAGAGTCAACAATACAATCTTCAAGTGTTGTTCATGCTCACTTGGAATTTTCGAATACACCAATATGTTGTCAATGAATACTATGATGAAACGTTCTAGGTACGACTTGAACACTTGGTTCATCAAGTCCATAAAAATGGCTAGGGCATTGGTCAGTCCAAACGATATCACTATAAACTTATAGTGGTCGTACCTAGTTTGGAACGTTGTCTTTAGAATGTCCTCTTTCTTAATCCTTAATTGATGATGACCCGATTGCAAGTTTATCTTGGAGAATACTAAAGCTCCTTGGAGTTGGTCAAATAAATCATCAATCCTTGGCAATGGATACTTATTCTTGATAGTAGCTTGATTGAGTTGTTGATCGTTGATGCAAAGACGTAACGATCTGTCCTTTTTCTTCACAAACAAGACTGGTGCACCCCATGGGGACGCACTAGGGTGAATGAACCATTCATCAAGTAATTATTGTATTTGTACCTTCAATTCCTTTAATTTTGATAACGCCATTCGGTAGGGGGCTTGAGAAATCGGCTATAGGACAATCTGCCCTGTACTGTTTCGAATTGTGTTTTGATGAAATTGAGTCCACAAATGAGCTTGTTTGGTCTCAAATCCTTCATGAAAGATGACATACATGTTGTATGTGTTCAATTGATGCATGATTTGCAAAGTCTTGATGTTGGCAAGTGAGTCAATTGCATGAATTAATGTGAAAAGATGTTGCAGCAATATATAGCTTAGATATGCATCTCTATTTTTCTATTTTTTCAATGACTCATGTGATCATATTTAGGTTTCAAACTCTGAACAAGAAATTTTCATCATTGCATGCTCTATATGTATGATTTTTTCTAAGATTTTGCATATTTTGAGATAGCTGAAATTATGCCCATTTTGTGAAGTTAATTCCAAAATGAAATATTATTATATATGCATATTGCCATGCTTATTTGAGTCATTTAGAGACCAAATTTTACGATCATGCCTTCTTGACAATTAAATTGTATGTTACAAGGTTCGCATACATATTTAGATCATATCATTTGAATGTCATCTTGCATGTTAAATTTGTGTCACAAAAGTGTTCACCACACTTAGGATTCCCAAGTATTGCATTAGGAATCTTGAACCATTTCATAATGTCATTTAAATTGTATGACATTTTGCATGTCGACCTAAGATTAAATGGTTATCTAAATTTTCTATCGCATTTGATCCTAAGTTTGATGTGATTTTTTCATGCCATTTGTGCATTACTTGAATGATTTTGAGATTTATCAATGCATGTTTGTGTTATGTCTTTTAGCTATTGATATGCGCACTCTGAGAGATCTTGATCTTAGGGTACTAAATTGACCTAGTTTGGACTTGAACTCTTCTAGGAAATTGTAAGGCAAACTTAGAAATTTCCAATGCCACTAATTTCATGTAGATCGCTCTTCGTTTGGACCACTCTCCATTTCTTTCAAGACCAGATCGGAATCCAGACATGGGATCAAATTCGGATCCCTATTTTGACCCTTGTCTGGACAGACCTTTGACATTTTTGTTCTATTTTTTCAATTAGGATTCTACATTTGAAATCTTAATGAAACTTTTTTATCATCATGTTGGCTATATTGTGCATAAATGTGATGATTTTTAAACTTGTTTTGGTAGGACAAATCCTTGTGATATTAGCTAAATATCCTTCTGTTTTGACAATTTTCTAACACGCTATTGCTTCTTATCTGATTTTTGTAAAATCATGTGTAACTTGTTTAAGAAAAATTTCTTCACAAAAGTTGTTTCTTATCCTGTCATGCATGCTAGGGAATTTTTTCATTGCCCAATTTTGCTGTATTTATATGCTTGTTCTGATATTTCTTGATATGAACTTGATTGTGATTATTTTTTATAAACTTCCTAGGTTAGTTTATGCATGAACTTAGGTCATTCCATCTTCATGAAAGTTGTTGTTAGACACCTCGATATTCATTGTGAAATGATTTTTAACAAGTTTTCTTTTCAAATCAAATTTAAAAATGTTTTTGTACATGTGATGTTTCTGAAAACCATTTACTAAGAAAGTCTTCTCCAAAGCTCAATTTGGTTTAAGGAAGAGTTGTGGCTTGGATTATATTCAAAATGCCTACAATTCCTTTGAGTGCATTTAAGTGAGCCTCAAGCTAGCCTTGGCAATTGAATGTGTTCCATAGCTTAGATATTTCTTCATTCATAACATTTTCAATTTTTTTTTTTTAAATCCTGATTTGATAATTGTGAACGTCACGGTTTGAATTGGATTCAAAATGCATGTGACGCTTGTGAGTGCATTTATGTGAGCCTTGGGCTAGCCTTGGCAATTGAATGCCTTTCATAGTCGAGATATCACTTTGTCTCAAAACTTTTTGTGGATGATTTCGAAAGATATCTTTGAAACATCACATGTACCCCCATGCATACAATTGCGTCATTCATTTAGAAGTGTATGTGTTTGTGATTGATGTATGCCCTTGAAAGTTAGTGACCCAACGACGATTCATTTTCTTGCTTGATTGGTTAAGAAACAAGGTCCAAAAGACCCGCATGCATGTTTAATTCCTCCAATGCATGTGACTTTTAGATGTAAGATGGGGTTGATGCATAATATCGAGAGAAAACCCTAGAATCACATAGATCGCTTGGTTAGGAAACTTATAAGTGTTATTGGCATGTGAGAAACAATTGGTCTATAATGGCTGTAAGTCATAAAATGAATTGGGCAGATGTCTTAAAGGGACATGTGCATGAATTTCAAAGGCCAATTATGAGACCCAAATCTTCTTTTAGCATTGAATTTCTTTTGAAAGATTGATTTTGGCAAGATGTTTTCAGTTCAAGTCCCACAAACATCGGGCCCCTAGTTCAAACACACCACCAATGCACCTCGAATGAAAAAGAGCTCGCAGTAATCACCATTATAATTGTGCTAGCAATCTCATGGAGACAATCCTCTGCACGTGGTTAGCAACTATTTGCTAGCCATGTAGTTCTCTATCTTTTTCTCTCTTTTTCTTAACTTAACCCACTCACCCTCTCTCTGCTCTATTTATAATGTCCTGGTGAAATCAACATTTAATTTCCTCTAGAAGCTAGCCTTTAACCTCCCAAAGAAGTTATTGATTACTTTTTCCAGAAACTACTTCTTCCAGAAGCTGGTTCTTAACTTCTCAAATAAGTTATTAAACACTTCCTCCAAAAGCTAGTCTATAATTTCTCGAATAAGTTATTGACTACTTCCTCTAAAAGCTAGGTGAGCAAGAGAACAGCTCTCGTGAGTGGGCTATGTCCAATCGAGCAAATTGGTTATGTTGTGTGACTTCCTTAGGTTAATCACTGAGCTGGCAATAAAATTTGCATTAACACATTAGTACTCCCAAGAGAATTGATTTTCCCGATCAATCTCTAGGTTCTACAAGCCATGATTGACATCTAACAATATGTCATGGCTACCTAGACAGTGTGAATGCTTTAAGAACATAATGAACCTATCAGCTCTAGCTATAGTGTAATTCAATCCCTTTGTCTTATTATGTCCGATCGAACAGAGACCATGGAATATTTCTCAAGTCATCAATTTGATCATATGCACAAACTTAATTGACCTGCATTTTATACGAGATATAAACAATTCATTCTCGACTAGAACCTTGGTTGAGAATTTCAATGCAGTGTCACAATTAGATTGCATAGGACATCATTATTGTACCTTGCATGTAACAAGGAGACATATTCCATGTTGCACATATGTGTCACGCCCTAATCCTCGAGCTCGCACACATCCCTTTGTGGTCGATACAAATGCAACATTCCTAGGACGTGTTGCCGACCCAATTCGTTTAAGCACATGTGGAAGCGAAACAATAAACCATTAACAGCAAACAACATGGGATAGAAAAGCAGGGCAACATTTCACAAAAGCCACACTCTTATAAACAACTGGGTTTAGGTACAAAATGAGTCTAGTCAAAAGTTTACAAAAGATCGGCTCTCAAAAGGAAGCTGTCCTACGACAAACTAGTTGGACACGTACGTCGATTCTTCGGACTCCACCTCCAAAGATTCCGGGGCTTCAGGTCCTCCACAACCACCATCTAAGGACTTGAAAAGTTAAGCCCACAACGGGATGAGACATTATCTCAGCAAGTTCACCCCCTAAACCCCGATTAGGAAGAAAATATACCCAAGGGTGGCCTAGCCACACAATACAGAGAACTTACCTCGCCTCAGTTCCCTCCTATACGTCGACACAGTTCATATACACAATGCATATAATCACAGCACACCACAATTGAAACGCCTCATCAACTCAATCAATCATAGGGGTCCCGATTATAAGGCCTAATCGTTATGACACGTCCCATACCATGCCACATAGTTGTCTCATAATTAGGTGCATCTAACTCAATCAATCATGCATTGCAATTAATAATTACGCCCCTCAAGGGCATGGCTGTGGCATCCCAAAATTCAAAGTCAAGCCATAAGGTGTGTTAAAGTCTCTAATTAGGTGATAAAATTTCCCATAGCTTATGCTTTAGCCATTAGTCTTTTAAATAGATGATTTGTGCATACGATTGTGAGAATTCAAATTTGATAGATTAATGATAATAATCTATGCTTGGCCATGCACTTTATAAATTAAATTTCAATAAACAAAATGTCACAAGACTTTGGCTATATTGAATATTAAAAATTTAAAAATATTTATAGAAGAAATTCAAAAAAAAAGGGGAAAAAGTCAATTTTTTTTGGATTGGGCCTTAGGCCCATTGGCCTAAGCTTAGTGGGCCCACGGAGGGGCTGTCGACTAGCTAAGAGGGAGGCCCAATAGTGGCCGGCCCAAGCCCAAATTCAAAAGCCCATAAGACAAGTGGCAATAGACCTTCATGTATTGGCTTAGAGAAGAAGGCCATCCATTGGCCATAGATAAGGCAAGCAATGATTATCAATGATGAGAATTAGGGGGTATAAAAAGGAAGAGAGAGAGAAGGGTGGCCGGTTACCCCATTCGGCTGAGAGAGAGAGAGAGAGAGAGAGAGAGAGAGAGAGAGAGAGAGAGAGGAGGAGTAGCCGAGAGAGAGAGGAGGAGGAACCGCCGTCCGTCCGCCGTGTGCCGCCGTGCTCGCCGCCGTACGCCGTCGAACGACCGGTCTAGAGGCAAGTGGGAGTCCTCTAGCTGCTCTTGCATATTTTTATGTTGCTTGCATGTTAAATTTTTGGGTGTTTAGGTGAGAAAAACCGAAGTATAGATGATTTATGTTTGAATGGCATGGCTGTTCTTGCTCGAACAGTGTGAGTCAGAATGTTGTTTGAGCTTAAATGTGTGTTTAGAGTCGGAATTTGGCTTCTATTTCTCATGAAATTTGTAGCTAACATCTTTAACTATAACATAATAAAATTTCGTGGAAAATGATGGATATTTGAGGGGTTAAACTCTCGTCCTACGGAGACCTCAGATCTGGAAAGATTTTACTGACCTTTTGTTGGATGTGTGGTTGCATGTTGGTTTGTGTTGAGAATATCTCTTTTATTTCTTCATGAAAGTTGTAGGGGACATCTTAAAATACAACATACTCAAATTTTAAATGAAATGAACAAGTATAGCCTAGTAAATCGACTAGATCTTGAAGACGGTAATTCTGGAGATGTATTTTGGGACACCCGAGATTTCATGGACTAAAATGACGACTATAATATGGTTATTTGACTTGGATCTCTTCATGAAACTTGTAGAGGACATCTTGATGTATAATATATTCAAATTTCAGAGGAAACTAAAGAGAATAGGTAGGTAAAATCTCAGTATTTCAGAGAAGCATGCACTGGACGATGCGGTAATGGATCTAGAAGTTTCGTGAGACTGTATAAAATAATATAAAAATAATCTGGCTTGAAAGTCTTCATCAAAGTTGTACGAAAATGTCTTGGCTATCACTCGGTAAAATTTCGTAATTTTTTGAGGCTTTTTTAATATTTTAATCGAATTTCTTCGGAAACCGTGCATTCTGGTTTCATCCGAAAATCATATGATGTTTTGTGAAAACTGTGAGATTGTGTAAAATTCTATTTGGCCATGTATTTTGCATGTAATTATCATCCTATTGGCTTGTTTGATAATTGCTTTAATTTTTATAATTTTGGGAATTTATAGATATTAAATTTAATATTTATGAAAATGGCAAAAGTTGAAATTTAAAAATAAATAAATAAATAATAAATAAAATGGATTATTTTATTGGCCATAAATTCCATTAAATTTATTAATAAATAATTATACATTGTTGCATGTATGATAAGGTCTTGGTGTGTGCATGACATTGAATTGAGATGCATGTGTGAATTCTACGCCAAGAATGACTTGTTTGATGTCATGTCATATGCTATGCTAAATTAAGATTGAAATTGGTAAATGTGGATAAGGATAAGTGAGGAGATGGTTGTGGTGGAGGATGATGCCCGGAATGTATAGAGATGCATTGCCGGATGGCCCTAGGAGATTCAGGATGCCCGGAACGTGGGGGTGCCTGAAGCCTCGTCGGAGGTTTCTGCCCGAAGGGAATACCTCGCAATGCCAGGATTGGGGTATGGGATGCCCGGCTAGGGAGTGTAAATGCCGGAAGCCCTGTCGGAGGTTTCTGCCCGAGGGAAATGCCTCGTGATGCCAGTTGTGATGCGAGATGCCCGGAATGTGGGGGGCCGGATGCCTGGTGGCCTGGGATGGCTAAATGCCGGAAGCCTCGGAGGTCTTTGCCCGAGGGGATGATGAAATTGATGATTCGAGGAATGGGTGATGTGGTGATCAAATTGAAAGTTAAAAGTGGAAATTAAACCATGGCATGATGATATGCATGATGATGATGACAATATGTGATGTGATATGATGATGATCACCCATGGCATGATGATATGCATGATGATATGCATGATGATGATGACAATATGTGTTGTGATATGATGATGATCACCCATGGCATGACGATATGCATGATGATATGCATGATGATATGCATGATGATGATGATGATGATGATGATATATGATATGGCATGATGACATGTGTAATGTGATGATGTCATGATGATGATGACATGAATATGATTATAATGATGCCATGATGATGATGACATGTGTGATGTGATGATGTCTTGATGATGAGGACATGTATATGATATGATGATGCATGATAGTATGCGCATGGCTTCAAGGTAAGAAACGCCTATAATGCATATATGATTTGCATGATGCATTGAGTTGTTATTGGATTCTTTTACTTGTTGAGTGGTTGTACTCACCCCTTTTGGGGACCAATATTTCATATTAGCAGCATGCCGCTCCCTGCCGTCACGCAGGGTGTATTTTACGGTTTACCATCTGATGTAGAGGTTGAGTACGCTGAGATAGACTGTCCCTCTGTTCCTGGACTGACTTTTATTCGAGTACGCTGTCTAGTGATGTACGACGTGGGCCTGGCTGGGGGCCCTGTCATTCAGGAGTTCATATCCGTCCATGTTCGTCGAGATGGAGCGATGCGAGGGATGTTGCCGCCGCCACCGCCTGATGCACCGGGTTGGGTGTGAGACCCGTGCGTGACGAGTAGGAGCTGGATTTTTTTTGGGATAGTTAGCCGACACTGATGATGGGGAATTGTTGCACGTGAGATGTAGAGGGTCGAGGGTTCTTTTTGAGGTTTTAGGCTGGACATGGCTGAGTCCTAGCTTTTCCTTTTTTATGTACCGACCCAAAAGAAGTCCCATCTTGAAAATATATGTAAATAAAGTGTCGTGGCTTGTCTATAAAATTATGGTGATTAGTGGTGTGTATTTGTATCATGGTTGGTAGGGGGAGAGATGGTGATGTTTTATTTTGCTTCCACTAATGAGTCGCGCTGGGACCGTTTTGTTTTTAAAAAAAAATGTCTATGAATTACGACGCTTCGGCATAGAAGATGTAATTAGGTGTAACGCCAAGTGCCCGTGGCGACCCTAGAAGGGTTAGGGGTGTCACAATGGCGTACTCCCAAGTTTAGCGGTCTACTGGCATAGCTAGGCATCGTGTCACCCCATTAAGCACGGCTACATCTCTCAAAGACGGCTTTTCCGAAGGAGTATAGGTCCAGAATCTATTATGACCCAAATCCCATATAGGGTAACGTCCGGCGTAAACGCTAAGGATGGGTTCTCTTAACCAATACACGACCATTTAATCTTGGCCCAGGATACTGTGCATTGCAGTCAAATACCTCAATTAAAATAGTGATATTGGCTTATTTTCTTCGTATTAAAAACACCTGGTGAAAATAGTCGTGTGTGGGTACACAGTCAGATCGAACCCGAAAAATTCATAACCTTCTTTTTAAAATCCCACTATTTTATATAGTATATAAAATCATTTTCGATGTTCAAACCTGATACCCGATATTTTCTGAATAAATATCGAAATTCACAAATTTTGGAATAAATGACCAAAATTTTAATTAGTACTCAATTTGCATAAATTAACACCCATTTACATAAACTAAACACACCATTGTAATCAGCATGAAATTCCGGTTACTAGCTATCCCGGTCTAATTTTCGGAAAATATTAAATAATTAAATAATTACCAAAATTAATTAAATAAAAAACATTAATTGAAAGTTAGGCCGGAAAAGCCTAATTAAATACCAAAACGGGCCCGAAAAATTTCCGAACCTATCTAGATTAATAGCACATCCTATCTAGGCCTTAATTAATCTAATCTAATCACCTAACATGCATAATTGAATAATTAAATCACTAATCTAATCTAACTAACCACCTGGTGCTTAATTAACTTAAACTAAACATCCCTTAAGCATAATTAACCTACTAAGCAAGTTTAATGAGTAAACTCACTGGTTTTGTGATCTGATGAGTCCACGACGAAGGCGACACGGAGACGGGCAACAAACTCCGAAGTAGCGACACCGAGCGGGGTCTGGAAAGGCTTGGAAAAGCCACATGAAGTCTCAGTTGGGTTGAGCTTCGGCCTTGGTTCTATGGTTGAGTTGCTGATGTGGACATCGAGCCATATCGAGGAGGAGATGTTAGGGACCCATTGTCTATTCCTACTGGTTTGATTCCTCGGCGCGGGCCAAGCAATTCAAGCAAGTTGTTGGTGTCATGGTTCGTAATCTTTGGCGTGGAGATGACCTTGGATCGAATCTTGAAGAATCTTGAAAATCTTGGCGCAATTTGATTATCTAGTCATCAAATATTTGACCAAGTCAATATATATATATATATCTTATTGTTTAAGTATATTCTAGAATATGATGCATTAGATTCCTAGGGTTGGCTTTAGGGTTTGTGTGGCGGCTAGAAGGCCTATATTTAAGACTGACTGAATTTCTTTGGGGGATTTTTTTTTGGAGAAAAAAAAGAAGAGAGATTCTCTTCTACTGTTCTTTTGAGGACTTGACCTTATCAAGGTTATCTTGTGACGGTTGATTCGACTTATCGAGTGAGATAGCAAATTCTTTCACTCATGGCGTCTATAACGTTGGTTGGTTGACATGCATTCGTCAACAGGTCACGTTCATACCGAGGTTGCCAATCACAGGTTTGATTGGAGGTTGAGGTTCGCAATTCGCACCATCCGAGCCTTCGTAGAACGATCTTTCATAGCAACGATTCACATCATTTGGTATTAGAGCTTGCTTCTACAAGGTCTATTTATCTTTAATTTTCTATTTATATTCAGCAATTTGAGATTTATTGAGCTAGGGTTTCGATTCTAGCCAATTTAGGGATCTGATTACTTTTGTGCTTCCATACATAGTTGTTTGCTGTTAGTTTTAAGTTTTTTTTTTCCAAGCATCTTAAATTGTATTTGAGTTTGTCAAAAAAAAGAAAAAAGAGCGGAAGTTCATAAAAAAAAGAGAAAGAAAACGCACAAAAAAAAGTGCGCAAGAGAAAAAAACGGATTTGGTAAAAAAAAAAAAGCCGAACAAAAAGAAAATCAAGAAGGCGACTCGTTTGTTAGTGGACCGGATTGAAACAAAAGTTGAAATTTAAAAAGTTGTACTTGTTGGTTTGAAATTGTTACTTGCTGAAACAAAATTAGTAGTGATCTAATCTTGTTTGATTAGTTTGATTGATTGTCGTGAGGGGATTGAGAGACGGGTTTTGAGTCCAATAAATAGCTTATGAAAAGAGAATACGAGAGGGAAAAAAGCAAGAGTGTGTAAGCTTAATTGAGGGTGGAAAAAGCCTAGACTTGAGTTAAACACAAGGGGAGTGACAAACACCCTGAGAGAAACACGTGAGGGAGCGATTGGTGAGGATTTTTGTGACTAACGTTTACTTGCAGGTCTAAAATATGTCGCGTGAATCAAGGGGAGGTTGACTCCATACGAAGGGATGAAGCGCTCGTGGAAAGCATCCAGCAATTGAGGGCTGTAGTTGTGACACCCCGAACCCTTCTTAGGTCGTCACCAGCGCCAATGTTACTCCTTATTACCTTTCTCCTTTAGAAGGTGCATCGTAATTCGTAGACACATTTTTTTTTAAAACAAAACGGTCTCAGCGCGACTCATTAGCGGAAGCAAATTGAATATCACATCTCTCCCCCTACCAACCATGATACAAATACACACCACTAAACATTAGGATTTTATAAACAAGCGACGACACTTTATTTACATACTCTTTCAGGATGGGACTTCTTTTCGGGTCGATACATAACAAGGAAAAGCTAGGACTCTGCCATGTCCAGCCTAAAACCTCAAAAAGATTCCTCGACCCTCTACATCACACGTGTACAATCCCCCATCATATGTGTCGGCTAACTAACTCCAAAAAGGATCCAGCTCCTACTCGTCGCGCACGGTCTCATACCCAACCCGGTACATCAGGCAGTGGCGGTGGTAACATCCCTCGCATTGCTCCATCCCGACGAACATGTACGGATATAAACTCCTGAATAACAGGGCCCCCAACTAGGCCCACATCGTACATCACTAGACAGTGTACTCGAATAAAAGTCAGTCCGGGAACAAAGGGACAATCTATCTCAGCACACTTGACCTCTACATCGGATGGTATCCCGTAAAATGTACCCCGCGTAACGGTAGGAATCGGCATACTGCTAATCTGAAATGTTATCCCCAAAAGGGATGAGTACAACCACTCAGCAGATAGGGAAATCCAATAACAACTCAATGCATCAAGCAAATCATACATGCATTGCAGGCGTTACTTACCTTGAAGCCATGTGCATACTATCATGCATCATCATAGCATACATGTCATCATAAACCATCATCATCATCATGCATATCATCATTATCAGTCATCATCATCATCATGCATATCATCATACATCATCCTTACCATCATTATCATGCATATCATCATGCATATTATCATCATCAATCATCATCATCATCATGCATATCATCATTATCAATCATCATCATCATCATGCATATCATCATACATCATCCTTACCATCATTATCATGCATATCATCATGCATATTATCATCATCAATCATCATCATCATCATGCATATCATCATGCATATCATCATATCACACAT
The DNA here is from genome assembly GCA_014182385.1 of Eucalyptus viminalis. NCBI lineage: Eukaryota > Viridiplantae > Streptophyta > Magnoliopsida > Myrtales > Myrtaceae > Eucalyptus > Eucalyptus viminalis. The sequence continues at coordinate 16,195 of JABKBD010000033.1, read as the reverse complement.
ATTTCACCATGCATGATTTAGTTCCCATTTCATCTTCGACATCCACGTTTTTCATTTCCGGGACCAATGTTTGCATCCCACCTGTATCCAAGATACAATTACAGATCATCCGGCTTCCCCACTCTCCGGGCATCTCGTACCTCAACTGGCATCACGAGGACCCTCCAGGCATGCATCATGATACAACCGGGCATCCAACACAAACCTCAGGGCATGTATCATGACACAACCGGGCAACCGGCCGCACCCTTCAGGCCAGGCATCTCGCATCCAATCTGGCATTGCGAGGTATCCCTCGGCATAATTACCATGCCAAACTTCCGGCTCCCCCACTCTCCGGGCATCTTGATACCACTCGGTCTCCTGAGGACCCTCCGGTATTCAGCCATTCATGACCACCGGGCAACCGGCCGTACCCTTCTAGCCAGGCATCCCGACACTCCCGGGGCATCGTCGGCTCACCTCCGATGGTTTCCTCATTTATCTCAATTCACATCATTATGATTCAATTTATCATGGCATGTGAGGTGATGACAAATCAAGATCATACTCATCATTGAATTCATACATGCATTACACTTCCATGTCATATATATACCAAAACTTTATCACAAATGCATCTCGATTCAATGCCATACACATACCAAGACTTTATCATACATGCAACTCAATTCAATATCATACACATATCAAGACTTTATCACACATGCAACATGAGTTACTTGAATGGAATTTATGGCTGATAAAATAATTCATTTTATTTATTTATTCATTTATTTATTTATTATTTTTATTATTACCATAAATTCCCAAAATTATCAAAATTCAGGAAATTATTAATCAAACCCATAGGAGGGTAATTATTTGCAGAATTCGTGGCCAAATTGGATTTTTGACAAAATCTCATAATTTTCCCAAAACATCCTATGCTTCTCGGATAAAATCAGAATGCACGGTTTCCGAATAAATTCAATTAAAATAATCATATGGCCTCCAAAAATTATAAAATTTTACTTGATTATAACCAAGACATTTTCGTACAACTTTCATGAATAACTCCAAGCCAGATTACTTATATATTATTTTATTCAACCTCACGAAGCTTCTGGATCTATTACCGCATCGTCCAGTGTACATATCTCCGAAATACTGAGATTTTACCCATTTATTCTCTTTATTTTTCTCTTAAATTTGGATATGTTATGTATCAAAGTGTCCTTTACAAGTTTCATGAAGTGATCTAGGTCAAATAACCAGACTATAGTCATCATTTAGGTCCTTGAAGTCTCGGGTGTCTCGGAACACATCACCAGAATCATCGTCTTCAAGATCTAGTCGATTAACCAAGCTATACTTGTTCTTTTCACCTCAAATTTGAGTATGTTGTAGTTTAAGATGTTCCCTACAACTTTTATGAAGAAACCAAAGTAAAATTCTCAACAAAACCAACATGCAACCATGAATCTAGCGAAAGGTCAGTAAAAACTCTCCAGATCTGGGGTCTCCGTAAGATGAGACTTTAACCCCTCAAATATCCATAATTTTCCACGAAATTTTATTATGTTATAGTAAAAGATGTTATCTACAACTTTCATGAATACATCGAAGCCAAAATCTGACTCCAAACACACATGCAAGCTCAAACAAGTTACTGACTCACACAGTCCGAGCAAGAACAGTCACACGGCTTAAGAACGAGCCAACCTTACCTCGGTTTTTCTCATTTAAAACACCTTAAACCTAACATGCAATCAACAATACAAGCATGCAAGAGGAGTTAGAGGACTCCACTTGCCTCTAGGATGGACGAACGATGGCGTACGGCGGACGGACAGGGCGGTGACGGCGACTCCCTCCTTCCTTTCTCTCTCGGCCGCTCCTCCTCTCTCGCACAAGTCCCTCTCTCGCACACCTCTCTCTCTCTCCCTCTCCTTGGGTGAACAAAATGGCCGGTCACCCTCTCTCTCTCCCTTCTTATACCCCCCTAGAGTTCATCATGGCTAATGATTATTTCACCTCAACCATGGCCAATGCATGGCCTTCCCTTTTGCCACTTGTCACATTGGATTTTTTTTTAAATTTGATTGGGCTTCTTGGGCTTGGGCCATCCGGCCACTCCTTCTTGGGCCTCTATTGGGCCGGTCGACTTCCCCTCTTGGGCTGCTCATCTTGGCCCATTAAAGGCTTAGGCCAAATGGGCTTAAGGCCCATTCGAAATTTAACCCCTTTTTTTTTTAATTTCTTCTATAAATATTTTTAAATTTTAATTTTCATCTTGGCCAAAGTCTTAGGGCATCTTGTCTATTGAAATTTAATTTATAAATCTTATGGCCAAGCATAGATTATTAATCTATCGAATTTAAATTCTCACAAGCACATGCACAAATCATCTATTTAAAAAGACTAATAGCTAAAGCATAAGCCATGAGAAATTTATCACCTAATTAGAGACTTTAACACACCTTATGGCTTGGCTCTGAATTTTGGGATGCCACAGTAGTGGAGGAACTTAGTGGCCGAATGATGGGGAATGGCATGAGGGTTGATGGTGACCGACAGCTACTTCGGGGAAGGTCGCAACATCAGTGAGACACCTCTAGAACATGACATAGAAGGCAACAACATTATGATGATGATGAGGCCGACATGGAGGATGATCGAGATGCTCGATTTGAAAGGTGGAATGGAGCCCGAGGGTTTAGACACCGAGAAGATAATGAACTTGGCAATATCAATACGAAGATTCCTTCTTTCCAAGGGAAGAATGATCTCGATGCGTATCTAGAGTGGGAGAAATGCATGGAGATGGTATTTGATTGTCAACGATACTCCGAGCTCAAAAAGGTAAAAATTGCAGCTGTTGAATTTACTGATTATGCTATAATTTGGTGGGATCAACTTGTGACTAGTAGGAGGTGCAATGGTGAAAGACCAATAGAAACGTGGGATGAGATGAAGGCGGTGATGAGGAGGCATTTTGTACCAAGTCATTACCATCGAGATTTGTTTTAAAAGTTACAAAATCTCACACAAGGCAATAAGAGCGTGGAAGAGTATCACACGGAGATGGACATTGCCAACAATCCATGATCCGTGCTAATGTGGTGGAGAATCGTGAGGCCACAATGTCAATATTTTTGAGTGGTTTGAGCCGAGACATAGCAAGGGTGGTGGAGCTGCAACACTATGTTGAATTTGAGGAATTGGTAGACAAAGCCATCAAAGTTGAGCGGCAATTGAAGTTGGACCGAAATCACAAGAGTGGAGAAGGTTCAAATTAGAATTGGAGATCCAATTGGAAGAGAGATGAGAAGCCAAATTGGAGAGGAAACAATACCAAAACTGAAACCTCAAAGGAGAAGGAGAGGGACGGTAAAGCTGGAACAAATCCGGTTTTAGGTAAAACCGAAAATCCTAACACTAGAACTCGTGAGATTAAATTTTTTAAGTGTTTGGGCATGGGTCATATGGCGAATCAATGCCCTAATAGGAGGGTGATGATCATGACTGGACATGGTGTTATTGAGTCCGAAAGTGAAAGGGAAGAAGAGGATGATGAGATGCCACCATTAGAGGATTGTAGTGATGGAGAAATATCTATAAAAGGAGACTTATTGGTGGTTAGGCGTTCTCTTAGTGTGCAAGTAAAGGAGGAGGAGCATCATCAACAAAGAGATAACTTGTTTCATACAAGATGTTTGGTGAATGGTAAGATCTGTAGTAATGTGGCAAGTTGTATTATGGTGGATAAGTTTGGTTTGAAGACGACAAAGCACCCTAGGCCTTATAGACTTCAATGGTTAAATGATAGTGAAGAGGTGAAAGTGTCGAAGCAAGTTCGAATATTTGAGATAGAGAGATACAAGGACGAGGTAGAGTGTGATGTTGTACCTATGCAAGCGGGTCATATCTTACTTGGAAGACCATGGCAGTATGATCGAAAGGTACATCATGATGGGTATACTAATCGTTATTCATTGGTGATGAATCAAAAGACTTATACCTTGGTACCAATGACACCTAGTGAGGTGTATCAAGATCAGTTAAAGTTACAATGAGAAGTCGAGAGAGAGAGAAAATGTGAGAAATCTGAGGGCTTGCGTGGTGTGTTTGAGATGCAAGGAAAAGGAGAGGCTGAGAGAAGGATTGTGGTAAAAACCGAGGGAAAAGAAGAGAGGAAAGAAAATAGGCAAAATAATTTTTATGCAAAATCGAGTGAGGTGAGGAGAGCTTTAGTTCTAGATCGACCGATGCTTGTATTTTTGCACAAGGAGGTTTTGTTTTCTACTAACGATCTTGACCCAAGTTTGCCTAGTCCTATTGTGTCTTTATTGCAGGAATTTGAAGATGTCTTTCCTAATGAACTTCCTGAAGGGATACCACCTATTCGAGTCACAGAACATCAAATTGACTTGATTCCTAGTGTGCCATTACATAACCGACCCGCATATCGAAGCAATCCCGAGGAGACAAAGGAACTTCAGTGGTAAGTTAGTGAACTATTGGAACGGGGGTATGTGAGAGAGAGTCTTAGCCTGTGCGCCGTCCCTGTTTTGTTGGTGCCAAAGAAGGATGGAACTTGGTGAATATGTGTTGATTGCCGAGCAATCAATAACATTACGGTAAAGTATCGACATCCTATTCCTAGGTTAGATGACATGTTGGATGAGTTGCATGGTTCTTTCATTTTCACTAAGATTGATTTGAAAAGTGGCTATCATCAAATTAGGATGAAAGAAGGTGATGAATGGAAAACTGCATTTAAGACCAAGTATGGATTATATGAATGGTTAGTCATGCCATTTGGATTAACTAATGCACCGAGCACATTTATGCGACTTATGAATCATGTTTTGCGTGCTTTTATTGGTCAATTTGTGGTTGTCTATTTCGATGACATCTTGATATATAGCTGAAGCCCTGATGACCATATTGAGCATGTGGGAGCTGTCTTGCAGGTTTTAAGGGCCGAGCAATTATACGCTAATCTAAAGAAGTGCTCTTTTGTTACCAACAAATTAGTATTTCTAGGATTTGTTGTTAGTGCCAATGGTATATAGGTTGATGAAGAAAAGGTCAAAGCAATCCGTGAATGGCCAATGCCTAAGACCATAGGAGACGTGAGTAGCTTTCATGGATTGACGAGTTTTTATTGGTGATTTGTGAGAAATTTCAGCACCATTGCCGCACCTTTAACTGAGTTTATCAAGAAGCACGTGGGTTTCATGTGGGGAGAAGAGCAAGAGAAAGCATTTAATATGCTAAAAGATAAGTTGACTAATGCCCCTTTGTTATCTTTGCCGAATTTCAGTGCTACTTTTGAGATAGAGTGCGATGCTTCTGGTATAGGAATTGGAGCTGTGTTGATGTAAGGAGGATGTCCCATAGCTTATTTCAGTGAGAATTTGAGTGGAGCAACATTGAATTATCCTACCTACGATAAGGAGATGTATGCTTTAGTGCGAGTTTTGGAGACTTGGCAACATTATTTATGGCCAAAGGAGTTTGTGATTCACACCGATCACGAGACATTGAAGTACTTGAAAGGGCAGCAAAAGTTGAATAAAAGACATGCTAAATGGATGGAGTTCATCGAGACTTTTCCATATGTGATCAAGTACAAGAAAGGTAAGTAGAATGTGGTAGCCGATGCACTTTCTCGAAGGTATGCAATTCTAACTATTTTAGAAGCAAAGTGTCTAGGTTTTGAGCATATCAAGGGCTTATATACTGATGATGATGACTTTGGGAGAGTGTTTGAAGCATGTGAGCATGATGCATTTGATAAATTTTATAGGCGTGAAAGTTATATTTTCCGTGAAAACAAACTATGTTTGCCTAAGTGTTCTTTGCGTGAATTGTTGGTGTGAGAAGCACATAGTGGTGGTTTAATAGGGCATTTTGGCATTAATAAGACTTATGAAGTGCTGCATGAACATTTTTATTGGTCACATATGAAGAGAGATGTCACACGTGTCTGTGAGAGATGTATTGCTTGTAAGCAATCTAAGTCTACAACTAAACCTTATAGCTTGTATACGTCATTACCAATTCCAACGCATCCTTGGACTGATATTTCTTTGGATTTTGTGTTAGGATTGCCTAAGTCTAAGTATAGTAGAGATTCTATTTATGTGGTTGTTGATCAGTTTTTAAAGATGGCTCATTTTATTCCTTATCATAAAACTGATGATGCATCTCATGTTGATGATTTGTTCTTTAGGGAAGTTGTACGTTTGCATGGCATGCCTAGATCGATTGTTTCATATCAAGATTCTAAATTTCTTAGCTACTTTTGGAAAACATTATGGAAAAAACTAGGAATACGATCGTTATTTTCAACTACTTGTCATCCACAGACCGATGGTCAAACCGAGGTAGTTAATAGAACTTTAGGGGTATTGTTGTGTGCTATTATTAAAAAGAATATAAAATCTTAGGAAGATTGTTTGCCACATGTTAAATTTGCATATAATAGGAGCATGCATTCTGCTACCAAATTTACACCATTTGAGATTGTCTATGGTTTTAATCCGTTAACTCCGTTAGATTTAACCCATTTACCTGTTAATGAGCGTGTGGATTTAGATGGAGCAAAGAAAGCCGAATTTGTCAAGGCGTTGCATGAGAAGACGCGCGCAAATATTGAGCGCAAGACTGAGCAATATGCAAGGCAAGCCAACAAAGGGCGCAAGGAAGTGGTGTTTGAACCTGGCAATTGGGTTTGGGTTCAATGTGCAAGGAGCGATTTCCTGAGCAGCGACATTCTAAGTTATTACCGCAAGGGGATGGACCATTCATGGTGTTAGAAAGAGTTAACAATAATGCATACAAGCTTGATCTTCCAGGTGACTATGACGTTAGTGCTATATTTAATGTTTTGACTTGACTCTTTTCGATGCGAGTGATGATTTGAGGGCAAATCCTTTGCACAAGGGAGGGAATGATGTGGACATCGAGCCATATCTAGGAGGAGGTGCTAGGGACCCATTGTCTATTCGTATTGGTTCGATTACTCGAGCGCAGGCCAAGCAATTCAGGCAAGCTGTTGGTGTCATGGTTCGTAATCTTGGGTGTGGAGATGACCTTTGATTGAATCTAGAAGAATCTTGGAAATCTTGGCTCAATTTGATTATCTAGTCATCAAATATTTGACCGAGTCAAAATATTATATATATATATCTTCTTGTTTAGGTATATTCTAGAATATGACGCATTAGATTCCTAGGGTTGGCTTGAGGGTTTGTGTGGCGGCTAGAAGGCCTATATTTAAGACTAACTGAATTTCTTTGGGGGATATATTTTTTGGAGAAAAAAAACTGAGAGATTCTTTTCTACTTTTTTTTTAGGACTTGACCTTATCAAGGTTCTCTTGTGACGGTCGATTCGACTTATCGAGTGAGATAGCGAATTCTTTCGCTCGTGGCATTTATAACATTGGTTAGTTGACACGCGTTCGTCAATAGGTCACGTTCATACCGAGGTTGCCAATAACAAGTTTGATTGGAGGTTGAGGTTTGCAATTCGCACCATCTGGGCCTTCGTAGAACGATATTTCCGCAACGATTCACATTAGTTGCGGGCTTGGCTTGGCCGCGGAACCAGGCTGAAGATGCGGGCTTGAAATTTGCGTGGGCTGCAGCGGCTGAAGATGGGCTAGGCCTTTGATGGCGTGAGGAGCAACGGCAAAGGAGCAGCTTCAGACGGGGCTTCGCTTGTGGCATCCCAAAATTCATAATGACCTCTAGTTACATTAAAGTCTATGAATAGGTGATGGAAGTACCATCAAGTTATGGCCATTTAATCCATAATTTGCAATAAGATTTATGGCTGAGCTTTTAATGGATAATTATTTGATAGGAAAGAAAATCTTATCATTAGCCATGTGTTTTATAAATTGGAATTTATGGATTTATGATTTCAAGTTTTATGGCCATATGAAATTGTAATTTAGTATTTATATAAGTTGGGATTTAAGGTAAATTATTAAAAGTAAAAATGGACTTATTTAAGAAAATTTTGGGTCATTTAAGCTTGGACTTTAGGCCCAAGTGAGATGGGCCTAAAGTGGGCCATAAGCCTGGCCCATTGTCGACGCATGGAGGGGAGGAGTGAGGCGCCGCATGGCCTCCAAGTGTCTTCGGCAAAGGAGACACTTGTCTCCTCCTTAGGGACAAGTGTCCCCCATGCAAATTGTGGGTGCATGCAATTTATATAGCAACCAAAAAGAGATAGAGAGAGAGAGAGAGGGAGTGGCGAGAGAGAAGGGGGAGCCGGGAGAAGGAGCTGTCCACCCGTCGCTGCCCGCACGCCGTTCGTCCGTCGCCGGTGTGCCGTCCGTGTGCTCATATTTGCTCGGTCTTAGAGGCAAGTTAGGATCAATTTCTACTCTTGCATGTGTGTCTTGCATGTGTGGTTGAAAATCTTGGATGTTTAGAGGCAAGAAATCGAAGCAAATGTGGTTTGCTCTTGAAGATGCTTGCTGATTTCGTGTATACAGCTCGACCCAGAAGCCTGTGGAGTCTTGCATGCATATTTAGAGTTGGATTTTGACTTTGATTCCTTCATGAAAGTTGTATCCAACATCCTAAAATACAACATACTAAAATTTGGTGCAAAATTATGGAGATTTAAGGGGTCAAACCCTCATCCTACGGAGATACTAGATCTGGAATGTTTTCGCATGAACCGCCGGAGTCAGAATCTTGTGAGAGCTTTCATGCATGTTTAGAGTTCGATTTTGAATTTTATCTCTTCATGAAAGTTGTATATAACATCTTAAAATACAACATACTCAAATTTTGTGTAAAATGATGGATATTTGAGGGGTCAAACTCTCATCCTACGGAGATGCTAGATCTGGAATGTTTTCGTATGAACCGCCTGAACCAGAATCTTGTGAGAGCTTGCATGCATGTTTTGAGTTCGATTTTGACTTTGATCTATTCATGAAAGTTGTAGTTAACATCTTAAAATAGAACATAATAAAATTTTGTGCAAAATGATGGGGATTTAAGTGGTCAAAATCCCATCCTACGGAGATACTAGATCTGGAATGTTTTCGCATGAACCGCCTGAGCCAGAATCTTATGAGAGCTTGCATGCATGTTTTCAGTTCGATTTTGACTTTGATCTCTTCATAAAAGTTGTAGCCAACATCTTAAGCTATAATATACTAAAATTGGGTGAAAAATTATGGATATTTAAGGGGTTAAACTCTCATCCTACGGAGACACTAGATCTGGAACTGTTTTGCTGACCTTGTGGTAGATTTGTGGTTGCATGTTGATTTTTACTAAGAATCTCTCTTCGACTTCTTCATGAAACTTGTAGAGAACATCTTAAATACTAATATAATAAAATTTTAAGTAAAATGAACAAAGTGTAGCCTAGTGAATCTATTTACTCTTGAAGACGGTAAATCTGGAGACGCGGTACTGGACACCCGAGAATTCATGGACCCATATGATGACTATACTATGGAAATTTGACTTAGATTCCTTAATGAAAGTTGTAGGGGACCTCTTGAAGTAAAACATATCCAAATTTCGTGGGAAACGAAGAAGAATAAGTGGGTAAAAACTCGGTATTTCGGAGATACATACACTGGACGTTTCGGTGATAGATCCAGAAGCTTTGTACGACTGTAGAAAATGATCTAAAACAAATCTGGCCTAGAATATTTATGAAAAATCTACTTTAGCGTCTTAGCTACAACCTGGTAAAATTTCATAATTTTCGGAGGTCGTTCGGGTATTTTAATCGAATTATTTCAAAAACTGCACATTCTGTTTCTATCCGAAATTGCATGCTGTATTTGTGTGAATTATATCTTCTTGTGTGGAACTCTATTGGGCATGTATTTTTCATGAAATTATTATCTTATTGTCTTGCCTATCATATTCCTTGATTTCATGATTTTTGAGAAGCATATGAATATTTAATTTAAATATTTTCTAAAATAGTATATGCTGTAATTTTGTAAACTTCGAAAAGGCATGAAATATGGACCATTTTAAATTGCATGGACTCCATGAATTGTATTGTGATGGATGATGGTGTCTAGCTGCATGCATGATAATGATTTGAGATGCATGTATGAATTCAATGATGAATATGATCTTGATTGCCATCACATCACATGCCATGTTATAATTGAACTATAATTGAAGATGTGAATTGAGATAAGTGAGAAGGCCGTCGGAGGTGTGAGCCAACAATTCCCTAGGAGTGTCGGGATGCCCGGTGGTATACGGTACGTAATTCCAGGGGAGGCCTGGTGGTATGTCAGTACGTAATTCCGGAAGGCAGGGGAAACCATTTTCATGGCGAGCCCCGGAGATTCCCCGGGAGTGTCAGAATGCCAGGTGGTATACGGTACGTAATTCCAGGGGAGGCCTGGTGGTATGTCGATACATAATTCCAGAAGCCCTGGAGGTTTGTGCCCGGGGGGATGCCTCGCGATGCTAGTTGGGATGCGAGATGCTCGGCCAGGGAGTGTAAATGCCGGAAACCCTGGAGGTTTTTGCCCAGAGGGATGCCTCGTGATTTTAGTTGGGATACGAGATGCCCGGAATGTGGGGGGCCGGATGCCCGGTTGTATCTTGGATACATGCCCGGATGGTTCTCGCAATGCCAGGATTGGGCGCGAGTGATGAATGTGGGATGCAAACATTGGTCCCGGGAAAAAGAAATGTAGCAGTCCAAAATGAAATTGAAATTGAAATTGAATTATGCATGATGAGATGTGCATGGATACATGGTAATGATGATGGTACATGTGATGTGATGATATGATGATGATGTTACATGCATGAATGCATGGTAATGATGATGGTACATGTGATATGGTGATATGAGTATGATGTTATACGCATGGATGCATGGTGAGGATGATGCCATATGTGACATGATGATGGTAAGTGTATGATATGATGGTGATGTCTATATGATGATGATGGTACATGAGGTATGATGACATGTGCATGATGCCATGGTATGTTGTGCATGGATGCTTGTATGACATGTGATGCTATGATTGTGATGATTGCATAACATGATATATTGAGTGGTTTATTGGTCATTTACCTGCTGACTGGTTGTACTCACCCCTTCGGGGACTAACATTTTAGATTAGTAGATGGATTGAGCGGTTGGATATGACCGCGATGAGGAGGATAGCAAAGGAGGGAACTTTTGGACGCCGACACTGGTTGATGGACCTTAATCATACGATTGTGGGAGGAGATGTCGGTCATCTTTTGAAGTATAGCCGAGTATAGAAGACTGCGGCATTTTGATGTACCAATGAATGATGTCCATCTGGTTTAAGTAAATAAAAGTGTTCGGCTTTAACTTTTATAAGATGTTTAGTTGGTGTGCATCTTTTTCTGAATATAGGGAAGGGAGTTTGTTGGATGCGCTTCTGTATATGAATTGCGCAAGCGACCTATAAAAAAAAGAGTGTAAACCCCCTATGTTGTATGGACCCGCTGTGATTGGAATGGTATCAGAGTGACATGTTATTAGGAAAAGTGAATGGTAAGTGAACTGTGGTGACCCTAATCGGATCGGGGGCTGTCGAGGGGTGCCAATTCGCTGCTTGGGCAGAGGACGAAATGGTGGAGCCATATGGATGAGTCAACGTCGGGCTTCACTAGGGAGGGGATTGACTCGGTGGAGATTGAAGCTTGGACGTGTGGCAGTGGCTGGGGGAATCGATGGAGAAGATGGAGTCAGCGTTGGTGGGGTTTTGTTGGGGAAATTTGACTTGCACGTGGCAAATATGTTGAGTTGGTGGAGTGGCAGCTTGATGGAGAAATGGATGAAGGGGGAGAGACGATCGTGGGGTGGCTTCGGTTCTGTTTGACTTCATGGTAGCTGTAAGGAGAATAAGTGGAGATGGCAGCAGGTAGTGGAGCTATGAAGGAAAGGAAAAATGGAAGAAGGTAGAAGCGGTCCGCTCGTGGAAGAGGGGTCGGACTTCGCATGAAAGAAGAAGAAGACAGCGAAGAGGGAAGCAGCTGGCAGACGTGAGGAGGACGTTGCAGATGGGAGGGGGCAGAAAGTCAACAACCTTATCCACCCATCAAGGCTTGGTTCACTAATACTTTCTCAACATTTTAATCCCACAAATAACAAATTTGATGCCAAATGTTGCAGCCCCCATGCTAGCTTCCAAATTTCCTCATTTTTGGACTTTAATTTCTTCACCAAATTTCCCAATTTAATGTCCAATTTTGCTAAAGAGGAAGCCCACACAATTTCCACAATTTTCCTTCACCAAATAGCTCACTAAGAAGGCCAAACATCCCTTCAATTTGGTCCCTCCGAATTTCCTTTCTTTTCTGAATTGTCCGAATTGATTTTCCATAAAAATCCCGAGCTCACCGAAATTTCTTCAAAGGATAAGTCGATGTTCTTAAAATAAATCGTAACATGACAAAAGTTTCAATTTTTGAAATCGAGTTCAAAGTGGCGATTAATTTCAATCTAACGTGATTTTAGCATGACCAAACCTATCGAGTAGCTTTTAAGGATTTTTAGTGCAATTGACCCATGATCGATTATTTTCGAGCCACATTATGCGTCTTCAACACATTGGCGACTCCCGATTGTCATGAAAATCTTGAGGTTTCAAATATGAGCATATGGTACAAAAATGACAGAAAAATCGATCTAGTGCCATTCGACGAGAATTTTGCAATTAGGTGTAATCACCCACACACTGATCACTTATCTTTATTGAATCAACCCATTACCGATCTCTGATCAATTTTGACAGTGTCATAATAATCTTTGCAGATTAGTACAGTCAAGCAATCGATTCCGAGTCGAATTCTCAAGTCAGTCGCATTTATATTCCTTAGTGGCTTCATCTAGTAGACTAGTTATCTCGTGAGTGGCCAACTTAGAGAATAAAGTCATAAAGGCGTCGATGAAAAGCCCATCTCATCTCATCAAAAACAGATTTGAAAATTATGATGTCATAATATACGTACCGTGAACCATAGCTATCAAACATACAAGTTAACATTGTGCCTCAGGTCTAAGGATCATTTACACAAGACTAGAGCATGAACAATTAGTCATTGACCTCGCTAAAAGCTTCCATGTTGCCAATCGTTCTATGTATGTCACATTTAGTGAACTTGTCTACTACAAGCACCTATGTCCTAACTTAGGCATCATAATACCCAATGACTCGTGACTCGTCATTACCTTAAGCATCCAATACTTAATGGTGAAGCTAAGAACACACCGGTCTTAACAAGATCATTAATATTCATTCAATGATCCATTGATCGGGAACGGTTTAAAGATTTAGTCTAACTGTGAACCCATCACGCATATTCTTAACGTCTCAAGAATAAGTCTAGTCACAACTGATCTTATGGAATCATTCATATAGATAATTGGACAAATGAATGAATACGTCATTACCTTAATTTGACAACATAACTGAAATCCCTAACATGTAACTATTACATGGTTGCTTTAGAGCATATAACTAACAATCTCCCACTTGCACTAAAGCCAACTTGTCTGGTACCTCAAACCCGTTTTGTCAATGTAACTTTCAAAAGAAAACTGAGGTAAGGCCTTAGTGAGGGGATCTACCACTTTTTTCACTAAGACAATTTTCTACAAAACGATATCACATCTCCCAACAATTTCTCTAATGAGATGGAAGCATCTCTCAATGTGCTTGGACTTTTTGTAAGACCTCAGTTCCTTAGCTTGAGCTATTGCCCCATTATTGTCACAAAACAATGTAATTGATTGCTCAATAGAAGGAACGACTCCAAGTTCATATATGAACTTTTTCATCCAAGCAGCTTCCTTCGTTGCTTCAGAAGCAGTTACATACTCTGTCTCAGTGGTGGAATCAGCAGTTATGCTTTGTTTAGAACTCTTCCAACTAATGCACCACCATTCAGTGTAAAGACAAACCCAGATGTAGACTTATAATCAGTAGGATCCGATTGAAAATCGGAATTAGTATAAGCTTCAACTTTAAACTCTCATTCTCCATATATCAAGAATAAATCCCTAGTCCTTCACAAGTACTTAAGGATATTCTTGACTGCAATCTAGTGTTTTTCCCCTGAATTAAACTGATATCTACTAGTAATGCTTACAGCATGGGAAATATCAGGTTTCGTACATAGCATAGTATATATTATGCTTCCAATAACGGATGCGTAAGGTATCTTCGCCATCCATTCTCATTCTTCAAGAGTGTTGGGACACATCTCCTTGGAAAGACGGATTCCATGCCTAAAAGGCAATAATCCTCTTTTGAAACATTGCATGTTAAAACGTGTTAACACTTTGTTTATGTACGTAGACTATAAGAGGCCAATCGATAGATCTTGATACCTAAACTATAGGTTGCCTCTCCTAAATCTTTCATGGAGAATTTCTATGACAAGAATAATTTTATTGATGATATCATCGGTACATCATTCCCAATCAAGAGTATATCATTGAAATACAGAACTAGAAATGTAATTGCGCTCCCACCGACCTTTTTGTATACACAAGGTTCATCCGAGTTTTTTGATGAAGCCAAACGATTTGATTACACATCAAAACGGATGTTCCAACTTCTAGAGGCTTGTTTGAGTCCATAAATGGATCTCTTAAGCTTACACACTTTCCGACTTTCACTATTGGATTCAAAACCCCGTGGTTGTTCCATATAGATGTCCTCCTCAAGAAAACCATTTAGAAAAGCCGTTTTGACATCCATCTGGAATATCTCATAATCATGGTGTGCAGCCATAGCCAACATAATCCGAATGGATTTAACATGGCTATAGGTGGGAAAGTTTCGTCATAATCTATTCTTTCTTTTTGACGATATCCTTTCGCCACCAGTGGTGCTTTGTAAGTTCCAACGTGACCATCAGCGTTCATCTTCCTCTTGAAGATCCATTTACATCCAATTGGTATAATACCATCCAGCAGGTCAACTAAGGTCCAAACATCGTTGGAATACATTGAATCCATTTCAGATTTCTTGGCTTATAGCCATTTACCAGAATCGATGTCTGACATCGCCTCTTCATAGGTGTTAAGATCACTAGGTTGATTATTATCATTCACAATGAATAATGGTTCCATATGTTCAACCAAGTGTCCATATCGAGTAGGTGGACAAGACGTTCTCGCACTCCTCCTAAGAGGTTGTGTATCAAAAGCTCCCACTAAATCAGAGATTGGTATCTGAACATGATTGTTTGGTACTTCATTATTCTCTTATCGTAAGACTATTTTCCATCCAGCACCACCTTCCCGAACGAACTCATTCTCCAGGAAAGAAGTATGCTTGCTGACCAAAATTCTTTGGTCAGAGTGAAAATAGAAATAATATCAAAGAGTCTCCTTTGGATATCCAATGAAGTGACCTTGCTAAGATTTGGAATCCAATTTTTCCATTTTCAGCTTTTTGATGAAAGCTGGACAACCCCAAATCTTAATATGATTAAGACTTGGCTTCCTACTATGCCATATCTCATAAGGCGTAGTTGGAACAGATTTGGACGACACTCTATTTAGTATATATGCAGCTGTCTCAATGGCATATCCCTAAAGTGATATTGGCAAGTCAGTGTAACTCATCATAGATCGCACCATATCAAATAAAGTGCGATTTCTTCGTTCAGATACACCATTGTGCTCTAGAGTTCCAGGAGGTGTCCATTATGATAAAATGCCATTGTCTTTAAGATAGTCAATTAATTTAGTACGAAGGTATTCACCTCATCAATTAGATCAAAGAGCCTTAATACACTTTCCTGTTTGATTCTTAACTTCAGCTCTAAATTCCTACTTTTCAAAAGATTCAGATTTATACTTCATTAAATACAAATAACCATACCATGACTGATCATCAGTGAAGGTGATGAAGTAAGAATAACCACCTCTAGCAATTCCATTAATTGGCCCACATACATCTATATATATCAATCCTAATATGTCAGCGGCTCGCGCACTATGTCCCACAAAAGGCGCTTTGGTCATAAGACATGCCTCACAGGTCGAGTATGACTCAAACTTGGATGAATCAATGTATCCATCATTACTCAACTTGTTGATTATATCTTCTCCAATATGACCTAATCGGAGATGCCAAACATACTTCAGATTTGGACTATCTCTAGGGTGTTTTGTGACGCCCCGACGGCCC